>RDPX01000172.1:199349-213946 GCA_003991215.1 Morbakka virulenta
ATGATTGACATAACATGATTGAGATAATATAATTGGAATAAGATGATTGATATAAGATGACTAACATAAGATGATTTCATAAGATAATTGACATAAGATGATTGACATAAGATGATTGACATAAGATGATTGACATAAGATGATTGACATAAGATGATTGACATAAGATGATTGACATAAGATGATTCGCATCAGATAATTGGAATATGATGCTTGATATAAGATGACTAACATAAGATGATTTGCATAAGATGATTGACATAACATAATTGACATAACATGATTGACATAAGATGATTGACATAAGATGATTGACATAAGATGAATGACATAAGATGATTTGCATAAGATGATTGACATAACATGGTTCGAATACGATGATTGATATAACATGATTGACATAAGATGATTCGAATAGGATGATTGGAATAAGATGATTGACGTAAGGTGATTCGCATAAGATAATTGGAATAAGATGATTGATATAAGATGACTGACATAAGATGATTCGAATAGGATGATTGGAAAAAGATGATTGACGTAAGGTGATTCGCATAAGATAATTGGAATAAGATGATTGATATAAGATGACTGACATAAGATGATTTGCATAAGATGATTGGAATAAGATGATTCGCATAAGATGAATGGAATAAGATGATTCGCATAAGATGATTGACATAAGATGACTGACATAAGGTGATTCGCATAAGATGATTGGAATAAGATGATTCGCATAAGATGACTGGAATACGATGATTCGCATAAGATGATTGACATAAGATGATTCGCACAGGATAATTGCCTTAAGATGATTGACATAAAATGATTGACATAAGATGACTGACATAAGATGATTTGCATAAGATGATTGGAATAAGATGATTCGCATAAGATGACTGGAATAAGATGATTCGCATAAGATGATTGACATAAGGTGACTGACATAAGACGATTGACATAAAATGATTCGCATAAGATGATTGGAAGATGATGATTGATATAAGATGATTCATATAAGATGATTGACATAAGATGATTCGCATTAGATGATTGGAATAAGATGATTCGCATTAGATGATTGCAATATGACCCTGAGCCTGAACCTGACATTAACTCTGACATTAATCCTAACAATAATCTTGACCCTGACATTAACCCTGACATTAACCTTGACCCTGATATTAACCCTGACATTAACCCTGACCCTGATCCTGACAATAACCCTCACATTTACTCTGACCCTAAACCTGGGCCTGACATTAAACTTGACACTGACATTACCATTGATCCTGACATTAACCCTGATTCTGACATTAACCCTGTCACTGACATTAACCCTGACCCTGTCACTGATATTAACCCTGACATTAAACTTGACCCTGGTCTTGACATTCACTTTTACCCTAAACCTGGCCCTGACATTAACCCTCATCCTGACATTGACCCTGACATTGACCCTGACCCTGACATTAACCCTGATGTCAATCCTGACATTAACCCTGACACTGGCCTTGGCCCTGGCCTTGACCCTGACATTAACCCTGACACTGGCCCTGGCCCTGGCCCTGACACTGACATTAACTCAGACCCTGACTCTGACACTATCTCCGTTAAAGAACAGTTGTGTGGAAAAATAATTAGGACCTTTGTGCTAGTCTGAATATTGCCTTGACATATAGATTTACTGGTATCCAAGAAATGTTTTCAGAAACGTTTTTCTTGTAAGCTCATAAGATCAATTTCTAAATGACCAAATTTCTGAAAAAAACTCAATTGTTTTCCAGTTCCTTGCACAGTAACCGTTTACCTTTAATCTTGTCAATATAAGAACTATTGTAACATGGTTCTAATATGTAAGCAAATAATTTTGATCACTTTACCAAAAATAATATACAATCTATGAAATAAATAATGCCAGCTACACTGACATTTTGAACTTTATGTCAATGATTTGCTAGCAGCTTTCCAGCTGTATTGTCAATTTCAACAATACTTGTTCTCGCCGGTGTTTTATAACAAAAATGCATTACTTTTCAGCCTGTAAATGGAGTTAACTGATTTCTATTTTTAATTCGTCTAAAATTCTTCAAACATACGGATGACTGTCTGGGAAAGATTGTCATCGGAATTTGGATAAAAAATATAGTACTATAATAAGGATTATTCTTGATTTAAGCAAGTATAAATTCTAAGTTGTATTAATATTGAAAGAGGAAAAGGTAAAAGTTCATGGCTGCCAAAAGTTATGATTAAGAAAGTTCCACCAACATAATGTTATTCCTGTGTTTCTGCTTTCTTGCCCGTCTCCCAACAGCTTTCTTTCCTCCTCTTCGTCTTCGTCTTTTGCTTGTTTGACCAGGAGCACAATTTCCATTATGCCGCTGGTTCCCTGAGATAAAGGCGGTCGTTGTTGACACGGGATGCGACCGATCCTGTATGAAAATTCTGTTGTTAGACAGTCGCTCCATCAACATATATATCGGCATATACAGTTAGTAATTTTACCTGCCATATAACATTGAAACGAGGGATTTCAAAGAGTGAAAAGCAACATAATCATGCTATAACCAGTACCCTGATTAATAAAAGAGTTACGTTTCAAAGATTATTAACAGAAAATAAGCCATTTTGATACTATCAATAATACGAAAACTAACGGTAAAAGTAAAAATTTCGTATATTGTCAAAGCGCTACAAAAATGGTCAAGTATATCTTACTCATTACTCACGTTTTTCAATTCCGAAGAACACGCTCCGATTATGCTTCTTGTACTTTACAGCGATGTTGGCACTATATTATTAACATCTACCACCAATTTAATGATATCGATAATCAGTGAATGTTTAATTTCTTTTCATGTTTTCTGGGATCAGCATTCGCACTCTGCCGTCCTTTTTTCCTATTTAGCATTTCACAAAGGAGTGAGAAAGAAGGAGAGCGAAATATCAATTTACTCTCAGCTAATTGTTTTGATTAAAACAATAAAAAAGCATTATATTACAAAACACGTAGTGACTGAAAATCCATTTTTAACAGTCCAAGTTATCATCAGGCCTCCCTGTGTCAGTCTTGCTGTGATGAGAAGTGCAAATTTAATCGATTTTTTCTTCAGAATATTTTTACTACTTTGGAAGTATTGAGAATGTAAAATTTGACTATTATGGGAAAATGTTACGTGAGAATATGAATTGGGTACAAGTGGCTTTAATACCCACCTGCTCTGTCAAGTGCGTTTGTTGGCACCAACTTTAAGAGACTCATCTACCAGCAATATCTTTGATATGCATCCATTATGTTCACGAAATCCTCGAAATTCAAACATCGCGTTCAGTTAAGATTTCAGAACTACTCATAGATTATGACAGCAGGCAAAGATGGGTCCTAAGAATCGAGGAGAATTTAAGTGGCTGATTCGGAAATAACCTGACCATACTCTATGATAACAACGTCAATAGAAAGTAGAACATTTAAAACAAAACTGGACTTGGTTCTTCATCAGATAATTTCCTCGACTCAGTTTTCCACTCAATGAAAGTTTTCTTTCACCGGTTTCCTATCTTTGAATGTAATTGCAGAAATATAACTGAAAGCAAAGATTTTGAATAATAACGTGTAATAATATACCAACTTCAATCGTTTCTAATTTTCATCACAGAAAATCTTCACTACATAATCTAAACCGATAGAAATATAGCAGTACAAAGTAACTTAATTCAATTCCATCCTTCTACAAATAAAAAGTAATATGGTTTTTTTATAAACATTATTTAACTTTCCATGATTGGAATTATTTAATTCATAAACCTCATATTTGATTGATTTCAAAACGTTTGTTGTTTGTTCTAAAGCGTAGGTGAGTGTTAGTTACCTCAATTAATCTCAGTTTAAGGATTCATAGTTATCAATAATCTATCATTCAAGGGGATTTAAAAAGCCCTGCGCATTTTTCTTCTCCTATCTATTTAATTCATTGACTAATCATCTTTATTTTACAGAAAGCTGGAAATACAACGTCTCCCTAAGTCAAGTTCCTGACCAGAGTCTCAAAGCAGTTGTTAAAGCAAAATCCAGAACAATGTCATGGATACCTTTCAATGTGAAAGCAGAAATCAGAACTGGGTTGAGGACTCCGAGAAGTGTGGAACGAGGAGAGCCTCAGAGATATCGTCTAGGGTAATATCACAGACTATTGTTTTAACCTTTCTGCGTAATTTGATATTGGCATTCTGTTGCATTATACGATGGATCAATACATACTATTTGTTGATGGGAAACAATTTGTTGATGGGAAACAATTTGTTGATGGGAAACAATTTGTTGATGGGAAACAATTTGTTGATGGGAAACAATTTGTTGATGGGAAACAATTTGTTGATGGGAAACAATTTGTTGATGGGAAACAATTTGTTGATGGGAAACAATTTGTTGATGGGAAACAATTTGTTGATGGGAAACAAAGATTCAAACTCTTTGTACGTGTCTGTTTATTTGTTTGTAAACCTGTGAAATTTTATAAACAATGTCTATGATGCTTTCTGGCATCAGTACAAGCGGCTAGAAGTCAAATAGAGGATCAAGGAAGAGATGGGGGCTGTTGCCCAAGTCAGAGATCTACGATAGAAAAATTAATTGAACCAGACAACAAAAAAAGCTCGCGTTTTGTGTTATGATATTTTGAAACCATATGCTCAATAGAGGCAAAGATATTTTTCGATACCATAGCCAAAGCAGTGAAGGCCTAAAAATGAATTTATGAAAAGATGTTCAACAGCTCCTAAAACATCTAGACATATCAATTGATATATAATCAAGCCAACAATGTTATTTTATTAATTTTGCAATATATTTCGAAGTTAATACTTCATCCTCAGGCTACAAGGTAAAAATAATATTTTTAACTTCGAAATATATTGCAAAATTAATAAAATAACATTGTTGGCTTGATTATATATCAATTGTACAAAATTTCACAATGTTTTTACCAAACATATCAATTTAGATTCAGAGTTTTATAATTATTGCAGAAGTAATGAATTAATGTTACTTGGATAACTCAATCATAGCTCAAACAACAACGTAGGATTCCTCAGCTGATCAGCAAATAAAACTTGTGGTTTGAGACAGCCAAAAGCACTGAATTGTATTCTGAATTGTCATTTTTTATTATGAGCTATCAATAAAACTCAAAAAATATATCCTTGAAACCTGAGAGCAATATATTCCATTCAATCAACAACATCAAAGAAAGAGTTTTTAATTAAATATGGGAATCAATGAATTCTATTTTTCGTTTTATCATCGTTAATAAATATTTATCTTCCAAAGACAAGAATAAAAGAACCATTTGTTGTTTCAGTAAAAGAGGTAGGATCAATTGATCTATCCTGAGGCACGAAATCTACATCAGGTCAAAAAGGCAAGGTAAGTGAAAGATTGATTAGGTTTTTAACAAATTCATTATCATAACAGTTAATAACTCTAATGTGAGTTTATCAACACTTTCGAATCATCTCAAGTAAAATGTACTTCATTTATACAATGGATGCCAGGTAACCAATGAAATATAAACAAAGGGTATTCGACAGCAAAAGAATATGAGACCCTAAACAATCATTACATTGCGACACAAGCACCTTTAAAGGAAAACATAACGAGATAACTATCACTTTATCAATGAGTAAATATGACAATTTATCAATGCATAGTCATTAACAAACGATTCTTCGGTTTTTGTGGGTTGCAAAGCTTTTTGTGACTTTCTCATTGCAATCGCTAATTTTTAAATCAGTTCCCAATGTTTTGATAACATGGCAAGAGCATTCAAACGGTTATGGTTCATTCCATTCCTTCAATACATTTCATTGCATTTCAGTGTTGAAAAACAGTACTCAGCCCAAGCAGTCAACACAGGTGATATTAGAGCCCACTTTAAAAGTTTGTGTACCTCAAGGTCTGACAAATTATTATCAGGCATAAATGAATTAAAACTGTTGGCATCGGCTGGTGGTTAAAAAACTGGATTTGTCTGTACAATTTGTATCTCTATGAGCAACATTTGTTTTACAAGCATTGAGTAGTTTCGACAAGCAACGGTAAATCCGCTTTTAAGAAAATTTGAATTGAAGTGTGAACAAAGAGTGGGGTTATTAAGTTTAATTAAAATTAATAATTAAACTTATCAATCCTTGGTATTGGCATTAAAGTGCATCCGGTTGTGGAGTTTCAACGTGGGCGAGTAAGGTTACCCCTTTGCTACAACTACCTCCAGGTCAACCTTGAGCAAGTTGTAGTACCTGCCAGCTCCCCCGGAGACTCTGAAATACCAGATTGGCGTCTGACGGGAGTTAGTTTCCCTCATAGGTAGGAGGTGACTCTTTAGTCTTGGCTGGCAACCCTCCTTCACTGCGAGGTTGTGAAAATACCAGGTTGGGAAACTGGCGTGGATTAGCCTTCTTTCGATGAGGGTGGATGAGCCCCTCTAAGCCATGGTAGGCAGCCCATCTTGTAATGGTGTCACGATAAAAACACCCTTGATAGCTTTAGAGGTGCATCAAGTATTTAGCTACTGACAAGATAATGATTATGTTTAAATGGTTTAATATACTCAATGTTATCAAATTGCTCCTGCAACTGTGTGCAGATGTCACAAACAATTTTGAAGATCTTTGATTGAAGATCTTGCTTCCACTCAATACTTTAATGCTATCTTGTCAACTTTACCTCTAACTGACTCGGTTGCAGTAACAAAATGGTGAGTGCATAAACAACAGTGACCACACGTGCATTTCTTGACTAAAACTTTGCGTAAATTATTTCAATGTGAGAAAAGGTCTGATGAAATACGATCAAGAAAAACAAGCCGTGGCTTAATGGTTAGTGCAACTGCACCGTAACCAAGAATTCCGGGTTCGTTTCCCCGAGCGGGCGACTTTTAAAATTCACAAAAGAAAAAGCCATTGGTTGGCGTCAGAAAGGGCATATGGCCAAGAAATTCCTCACAGCCAAATCCAAGTCCCTGTCAAGGGCACCGTCTGAGCCCCAGTTACTGGGGGAAAATGACGTTAAATCGTCCAACACATGCTAGCGTGTAAAATGGATGTTAAACCGAATGTGATGATGATGATGATGATGATGATGAAAAACAAAACGTTGCATTTTTCAACAAACCTTTGAGAGCATAACCTTCAGATACTGCCGTGGCATCCCCTCGTCTCCCAACACTAGTTTTTTGTGTAAAACATTCTTTCNGGGCGGGCGACTTTTAAAATTCACAAAAGAAAAAGCCATTGGTTGGCGTCAGAAAGGGCATATGGCCAAGAAATTCCTCACAGCCAAATCCAAGTCCCTGTCAAGGGCACCGTCTGAGCCCCAGTTACTGGGGGAAAATGACGTTAAATCGTCCAACACATGCTAGCGTGTAAAATGGATGTTAAACCGAATGTGATGATGATGATGATGATGATGATGAAAAACAAAACGTTGCATTTTTCAACAAACCTTTGAGAGCATAACCTTCAGATACTGCCGTGGCATCCCCTCGTCTCCCAACACTAGTTTTTTGTGTAAAACATTCTTTCAAAACATACTCCATTTCGGGGGATACTGTTTGCATTTCTTTCATTTCATTTGGGTGAAGTTGGCTTTGTTGAGGATCACAGTTGCATGTCCTTTATCAGCGGGAAAGGTGGAGATTTAAACGTCGTTCTTTGGATTCGTGATGATACATTTATCCTTTACGGTAAAGTTACTTTACCGTAAAGGTTAAATAGGTACTTTGGAAGATTGAAGAGTAAGACTTGTTTTTGTTCAAAGTGTGTCAGGTTCACTTGTATCAGCTTCACTTTCTTTCCATCTCGTACCTGGTATCCTCATCTCATACAGTTATTTTCCACTGTTGTTACTCACTGACTCCGTTTCCATTCCATACTTCAATGCCAGCCTTACCACGGCATTATATAGTTTTTCCTTGGTCAACATCAGTACTCTTCGGTTACAGAGCACTACAGTCATTATCTTCTAACTACGTCATTCGTACTGTATCTTATTTTTAACCTCTCTATCACTACCAACATAAAACTTTACATTTTAGGCAAGGCATTTGAACTCCTGGGTCTTAGGAACCTCATCTTTATCTATTTTTATTATTGGTGAATCCATCTTCTTGTTGATGCACATGCGGTTGGTTTTGGATCTGCTGATCGTCAGCCACATTTTTCTCAGTGTTTCCTTTCACCTCTACAGTTCCTCTACTGCTTCGGCATTTTCGCCATTGACTAGTACCACATCATCCCTAAACATCATGTTGGTTGGGTTTTCTCTTTTCACCTCTGCTCTCAGTAGAGGGCTTAAAGCCAAACCTTATGCGTCTATAGTTAGAGCAACACTGCATGTCACTCTTCTTTTGTTGATATGTACGAGGATGTTCTTTCAACAATCGTCTTACATTTTCTCTGTCACCGCTATCTTGCTGAATAAGGCTATAGGAAAAATTGCAGGGCTATCACCGAGCCTACAAACACCTCTCCCCTTTGTATTCACTTCAGGACTGTATTAACCTTACTTTAGAAGTCCTCCTTTTCCAAGTTATAGCAGTTGGACAGGGAGGTATATGCACACATGATGCTTATTGACTGCGCGTTGCATTCAAGCCTTATGGTCATGATCCTATCCGTCACTCTATTCACTTTGACCACTCCTCCTATCAGACTAACGTGTAGTACAATACCTACTCGATTTCTTCTACCACCTGTGCCATGGTAATACATTTTGTAGCCACCATCAATATCTCTGGCTTTTGATCCTTCCCACTTTGTCTCTTGTAAACACAGCACTTCTTCGTGAGGTCTACCACCCCTCTTGACCGAGTGCCGACATTAAGTGACGCCAACGTCAACTCATACTCTTTCCTCTGCTGTTTCTTTCTTTCTTGTCTCTCCCTAATTCATCTCTCACATTTGTGCCTCCACGTATTTGTTCTTTTACCAGTAGCAAAATTTTCATTTCCTCGCTCGAGGAAAAGAGATTGTTATTGACCCGGGCCTTGATCCATCCGCTATGATTTGATTTGTACTACTTGACAGGATGTGCTATACGTTCTGGTGTGGGTTATAACATACACCATCAAAAAACAACTTCTCAACAAAAGATCAGAACTTATTTCAAAATGCCGACACGAAAACAAATTCCTCCTACGCAACTTCATACCTAATGACTAACCACATGGGACCTCCTTTCCTGATCAAACAGCGGAACACTTATCTACCCAATTTGAAAATAAATCACTCTTTAGTAATCTTAAACCGTATCCACATGGGACTTCCTTTCTTTCTTCCTTTCCAAGAACATTAACACCTTGTAATACGTTACCACCTGTAATTTTTTTATTATTTTTGATGAGCTCCCTACTTTATTTGTTTACAAAAAGCATGTGCAGTATTTGTAGCATTATTGCCTGATGATCGAAATATCGTGAAACTATTAGTTGCAATCACAGTTCTTATTTTTCGTGTTTTATCTTATCTTATATATATATATTAAAGCTCGCTGTGAGCTACCACGTAATTATCAGGTTGTTGTGAAGTAACTAGTTATATTTTAATTTACAGACTCCAAGTTGTATTGAGTATAATGAGTCGTATGAGTCTTTTGAGCCAATTGCGTCTATTGAGTCCATTGAGTCGTAAAAACTACAAAGATAAAAACAATTATGGTGAGCAATCTAAACCAATTCACAACCAGAAAAATACTTCAGTCTGGCACATACAATTACAATTTAAGCAAAACATTGATATACAAAATTGACAGCTATTACAAAAAGTATAACACAAACATTGTGAGAGTTGTCATATCATGAGTAGCAGGTAAATACATATGTGCTCTCACTGATATTACACAGTTGTGTTCTTCATAATTGTCTTTGTTTGTCACATCTCGTTCACAATGTAAATAGCACTACACTGCGTGATGTTTTCTGCAAGACTGAAGAAGTTTGAGAACTCAGACAACCAACAGGTGCCAGAATGGTCAGCACATCATGAATCATTTCTTTGTGTCGCAAAACCAGACCTGTCTGAGAGGGCTCAACTGTTTGACACAGTTGTGCCAAAACAAACAGCGGTATCCTTAGAGCAACAATGATTCACTGAACCCACTGGCCAAAATTTATCCTGTGAGCTACACTCCCCACCTTAATATGACACTCTGTCAGATTAACTCTCATAGTTACTCTTATCCTTACTACTGACTACTGAAACTATACTTCTACTAGTATTGATTACTGGAATTGAGGAGTCAGTCAAGTCACAACATTCACTCGCTCTTTGGTCTTACTAAGACTTTGCGCTTATTGACTGGTCTATCCAACACGGCTCCACTGGCTGTGCGAATAGTTACTGATCTGACTAAACCATCTTTACTTGTTTTTACAGCAATAACACGGGCCAGCTTCCATCCCCCTCTAAGGATATTGTTGTCTTCCACATTTCATTGTAGCTAAGTTCACTACGACAAAGTCTACCTCCTACTCTGAGAATTTGATTTTTATNCTACTGACTACTGAAACTATACTTCTACTAGTATTGATTACTGGAATTGAGGAGTCAGTCAAGTCACAACATTCACTCGCTCTTTGGTCTTACTAAGACTTTGCGCTTATTGACTGGTCTATCCAACACGGCTCCACTGGCTGTGCGAATAGTTACTGATCTGACTAAACCATCTTTACTTGTTTTTACAGCAATAACACGGGCCAGCTTCCATCCCCCTCTAAGGATATTGTTGTCTTCCACATTTCATTGTAGCTAAGTTCACTACGACAAAGTCTACCTCCTACTCTGAGAATTTGATTTTTATCCATAAATGGACTAAGTTTATTGATGTTTTCCTGTTTGAATGACCTTTGTTGTTTTTGTTTCAGCAAGAGTGCCAGGGCTCTTTCTTGTGACTCTACTATTGTGAGCTTGTTATTTGCTCTTCTCATGAGCGCGCCAATACCTCTGAGAACACTCTTCAGGGTGGAAAACTTGTGAATTTTGTCAATCAAAGCGTTTGTCGTGTTTGTTGCAATTGTTGAAAGAGTTGTAACCTTTACTTCTTTATCAAAAGGGTCTAAGGCAATTTCTTGCTTTGTTTCATAGCTATCATTTGAGTACAGGAACTTGGGTCCCTTGTACTAATCCGATGATTTCATTTCGGTAATTGTGGCTCCTCTTGACGCCATGTCAGCGGGGTTGTTTTCCGAGCTGACATGGTGCCAAGATTCTGGTGTAGACTGTTCTTGTATCTATGTTACTCTGTTCGCTACGTACGTGTCAAAACGACGCGCTTCATTTGTAATGTACCCTAATACAATCATGCTGCCGGTCCAGAAATGTTCAGGAACATTATCATATGCAAGTTTACGGTTCACAATTTTTGATAATTTAGTTGGTGGTACTGCTGCCTGCAACTCAAGTCTGGGAATTGTTGTCATTTTTAGTGGAGCCACCTTAGCTTAACACATGATGAGGTTGCAACCAATGACGTTTTGCTCTCCAACTGTTTTCAAGTAGCAACAGGCGGCATAGCCATTTTGACTTGCATTTGCGAAATAGTGCAGTTTGACTTTTTCTACTCTGTCAGTTGTAAATGGTTGGATACATCGAGGTATCCTGATGTGGGTGGCTTTGAGTTGAGTCAACTGGGGCAACCAACCATTCCATTGTGCTGCAAGACAATCAGGTAGTTGCTCATCCCAATCTAGCTTAGTCCGACACATTTCTTGCAATACCTTGCCTGCACAAATGGTGAGAGCAATCCTAAAGGGTCAAAAACCGAGGCAATGATGGAAAGCACACCACTGCACACTAAGTGCTCTCTCAATTGGGAGAACGTCCTGTGACAAGTCCAAGTTGACAACTTGTGAACCTCTTTCTGCCTTTGGAATTTGCTCCATGACTTCGCGGCTGTTGGAAACGAATTTGAGCAGTCGAATGTTTGCATTTTTGCAGAGACTGGTGGCTGTGGAATACAGAAATAGAGCTTTTGATGCACTGTCTGCACTGACTAGGCCATCATCAACAAAGAAATTATTCACTACAAAATCTCGTGCTATTTCCTCTTCGTCAGTGCACTGGTTGGCAGTATGCCTAAAACCAAATGCAGCACAGCTGGGTGATGAAGTAGCCCCGAACAGATGCACTTTCATTCGGAACAATGCTTTGTTTCCCTTTTCATCGAACCACAAGAAGCGCAAGAAATCAAAATCTTCTGGATGCACCTTGAACATGTGAAACATCCTCTCTACATCACACATCAATGCCATGGGCTCCTTGCGGAACCGTAATAGAACTCCAACTAGATTGTTGGTCAAATCAGGGCCCAGCAACAGGAATTCAATCAGAGATTATCCCTGCGTCTTGGCGCTACAATCAAATACAACTCTCAACTTCTTTTCTTTGGGTGATACACGCCAAAGTGAGGTATGTACCATGAATTTGGGTTTTCCATTTCATTTTCAGGCACTTGCTCTGCCTCTTTGTGACTTATGATATTTGTCATGAATTCTTTATACTCATTTGCATAGTTTGGATCTTTGTTAAACTTGCTAACAAGCAAATCGAACCTTCTCTGAGCAGTAGTTAGACTCTGATTTTTACCAGGCCGGCTAGCAAAGGGCAGGGGCATAGTGTAATGTCCTTTGTCATCTTGATATATTTCATCTTCCATCAAACGTACAAACGTTTTGTCATTTTGTGACATGGCTATACCATCTTCGTCTGCAAAGTATTTGTTGAATGTGCTTATCAGATCATCTAATGGTGCTGGCTCAGATATCACGTGTGTTCTGAAAGTGTCAGCCATGTTTGTGTCAGCTCCCACATTGCTAACGATTGCCCACCCAAGATCAGTCTCAATGCCAAAGGGAGCATTGCCTTTTCCTTCTACAATACATCGAGGAATGTGGGCCCTGACACAATCATAGCCTATCCAGAGACCCAAATCAATTGGCAATAGCTCTGGGATTTTGCTGGCTACCTCCTGAAGGTGGGGCCAGCCATTTACTTCGTCTGGTGTTGGGATCATTGATCTATGTAGTGGGATGCCACTTCATGTGTAGGCAGTTCGTATATCTATATTTACTTTGGAATTTATTTCCCTTACTACAAGATCCTTTACTATGTGACATCTTACAGGTTCTTCCTTAGCTGTAAGTGTAGTCATTTTCAATGTCATTTCATTCTTGTTGATGTTCAGTGAGTCACAGAGATCTTCTAATATAAAGGATGGGTCACTTTGACTATCCACCATAGCGTATGTCAGAATTTTCTTTTTTTATCACAGAAAAGATTCTTCTTTTCTGTGATAAATATACAGGTACAACCATTGAAGACTTTAGGTACTCTGAGCTCACTGAATCTATTACGAAACTTGATGTGTTTACAGCATCAGCTGTTTCACCATTTACATGAATCTCACTGCTTGGTGAGGTGCTTGTTTGTGTGTCAACAACTTGTCTTGGTTCAACACTCTTTACCAAATCAATGTGCAAAGAAGTGGGGTGTGGTTTATTACACTTCCTACACATTTTGCGTACCATACAATTTCTAGACATGTGATTTGGCCGCAGACAACCAAAACAAAGTTTATTCTGTACAACAAATTCCTGCTTCTTGTCTGAAGTGAGAGAAGTAAGTTTGAAACAATTAGTGGCTTTATGCCCAGATTTCTGGCAGAATACACATGTTTGTTTATTTGCCGTACTGTCACCAACCTTTTCTTGAGGCTTTGCTGTTTTATTCACAGTTGTCTTGAACGTTGTACTTCTAACATTTTGTTTGTTTGACAATGTACATGTATTTGTCTGCTAGTTCATCATTGGTTCACTGGCAACGGCAGCAGCTACTCTTACAAACTCAACGAATGTTGCAAATGTCGGATAGCTAGAAGTTTTCTCTTTTGTCTTTGTGACCTTCCATGCCCATTTATTTATAAGGTACTTAGGCGGTTTTTGCATGATCTTTTGGATTTCTCTGTTGTCATTCAATATCTCTAATTCAGGTACAGAGTTCATACCTACCTGACACTGAGTTAGAAAATCTGACAGTTTTTGAAGGCACAAATAAAATAATAGATGACGTTATGTGTTATCATTTGCGGAATATATTTCGGTAACCTGTGCCATCTTCAGCCATATTATTGATGTTAAATATTTATTCCTGTGAATAAAGGTAGAAAACAGTCAATAAATAGAACAAATAGAATTTTAAACGACCGTTATGTTGTGGCTAGAAGCTCTAATTACCACTTTATTGTCAACTGGCTGACATGGAGCTTGGCATTTTCTAAGTGCTCTGCAATAATGTTCTGTGGTATTTTCTCCTCTGATGGTATTTCTGAAGGAGTGTTCCCAGTACTAGCTACCTCCTTATTCTTCTTCACGATCTTTTCCAAAGTCTGGTAAATTACTGACTCATAAAACTGGGGAGGGTATTGATTCTTTTCCAGTAAGTATTTCGCTTTTTCTAGGCTAGTGTGAACATTTTCCCAGGTACTGCATGCTCGATGGATTCTATGGACTAGACCAGAAACAACACTTCTCTTATACTTTTTAGGT
>RDPX01000172.1:216399-242372 GCA_003991215.1 Morbakka virulenta
AACAATTTTAAATATCTAGGAGCATGGATGGAGAGCACAGACAAAGACTTCAAAGTGAGAAAAGCTTTAGCTTGGAGCGCATGTCATAAGTTAAGAAAGATATGGACATCAACACTCTCCAGGAAAATTAAAATTAGACTATTTATCGCTACAGTCGAATCAGTGTTACTTTATGGTGCAGAAACCTGGACCCTAACAAAGACAATGAAAAAACAGCTTGACGGTTGTTACACCAGAATGCTACGAATGGCCCTCAATATTTCATGGAAACAGCATATCCCCAATAGTCACCTATATGGAGAACTACCTCCAGTATCCATCAAAGTCCAACAGAGAAGAATGCGGCTAGCCGGACATTGTGTCAGACACGAAGAAGAAGTAGCCAACAAACTTGTCCTATGGCAACCAATGGATGGGCATGGAAATCGAGGAAGGCAAAAATTCATGATGGATAGAGAGTGCTGGAAGGATTGTGTCTCCATACTTGGGCGATGTGAAAATCGACCAAGATAGATAGATAGATGGAATCAATTAGAGCTGAGAATGAATTTTCCCATCGTGCAAATAGCATGGGGTCATTTCCATCAAATACATCAGGTGTGGGAGTTGGTAGGCGCGACAAACTAAGGGCATCAACAAACCCCTTTGTCACCAAATCTACCTGAGCTGCTGAAGAATTACAAGAACAAGAATGATCAGTTTTACATGTCTTCTTTTCATTTACTTTAAACAACACTGAATCAACAATTGCACCAGGCGGGCCAATTGTCCCTGTCACTGGTGCGTCAACAACACATTCCTCTAAGGCAGCTTCCCTAAATGCAGTGGCTTGTTGTTCTGCTAATTTAATCTTCTGTTCGAGTTTTCTGAGGTGCAAGGCTCTCTGCATTTCTTGCAGCTTACGTTCCTCTTCCTCAATTTCAATTTCAGCTTCTAATGCTTTTTTAGCAAGTCTGGCATTTATTTCTGTTTCTTTAGCTCGTTGGCTAAATACTGACGAAGCAGCAGATGAACTGGATGACTTGATTGACAAAACATCATTTTCTATTTCTAGCCAATATGTGTTCTATGGCAAGTGACAACGCTTTCTGAATGTCATGAATTCTGTCTACCTGCTGTCCGGTAGACAAATCAATCCCTAACCCCAGCGATTTAAGCTGTTCATACACATTTGTCATTAGGTTGAGATGACAAACTAATTGTTGCTGGAATTCCAACAACTAATATATGCTCGAGTCTTCATTGAGCTTTTCTCTAATTTGCTCATGTGTTACAGTGACAGACTGACAAAACAACTGTAACCCATTGAGTAGGGTTTCTTTAGCCCTGGTTTTAGACCTAGTACCGATCTGTTCTACATCTAAGCCTACATTGGGAATTTCTGAATGGGTGGACATTATGGGCAGTTTAGCAATGATGCCTATTATGATTACAGGGAACAGTGAACAATTGCTGCATGTAATACCGTGCATGTAATATCTATCTCACCATATCAATACTGTGGGTAAACAAAACAACTAAGATCCGTCTCCTATTTGACGGGTTTCACGACACAAAGAATGATAATTGCTATCTAATTCAGCCCTGAGTCGTCTGTTTGAGTGATTAACAAACTTTTCCTCCGATTGAAAAATTATTAAAATGCGCTCACCTACTAGAAAGTACAAAGGCTACTGATACACAAAATATTCTCTAAGTGGAACTTTATGAATGTCTGCTATTATTGCAGCATTGTGAATGTCTTCTCAAGAATTATTGTCACTGTCTTTGCATGTACATGTATTTAGCTGTTACTTGACTGTGCTGTGCTCAGGGCTTGTACTGGTCTTTACTTGGCTTTGCTCTAGATCATCCAGTAATAACATCAATCGTCAGTTTGGGCTGTCCGTCTCTCGTTCAGGGATCAGGCGGAGCCAAAGCAGTATGTATTTATTCCAGAGGTAATAATGACATCCAAATTTATGTCATTGATGTACAGCGTGCATGCATGTGCGGTCTTTCTGTAGTCTAGCATCTGCAGTGTCCAAGACGCAATCGTCTTTGTGCCATCTTGTACTCCAACCTCACTCCAACTTGAGATAGAGTTTTTACTAAAGCTCGCTATGAGCTAACCTCTACCTGCCTTTACTTCTCCTTCCTTCCACCTTCGCCAGATATACTTTTTTTACAGCATGATCATCTTTTCTACGCATCATGTGGCCCAACCATCTTAGCCTTGCTTCACGTGCTTTGTCCTTGATGTTTACTACTTTTGCAAATTTCCTCATTTGCCCTATGCTCAAGTAATGATACTACACATATCCAGCGTAACATTCTCATTTCAGTTGACTCCAAAAGCCTCTCCTCTGCCTTCTTAAGTGCTAGTGCCTCAATTCCACTCAGCATCACTGGTCTTATCACACTTTCATAGATTTTCACTTTCAGTTTAATTGCCATCTTCTTGTCACATACTACTCCACTAACATCTCTCCATTTTGACCAAGCTTTATTTATCATTCCTCTTACTTCTTCTTTGCCCCCACCACATTCGTTCATGATTATACCTAGATAACAAAACTTCTCCACTTGCTTTATCGCTTGCTCGCGTAGGTCTTTTACATCAACCACATTTCCTCCTTCCTTCGATGATACCAGCACTTCCGTCTTCTTACTGTTCACTTTCAGTCCTTTCCTTTCCAACTCTTCTTGCTACCTTCTCAACCTTTCCTGTAACTCTTCTTCTGAGCTTGCTGAGATGGCAATGTCATCTGCATATAGTAGCTCTTCAGGCAATCCTTGCCTGACTTCTGTGGTGATTGTGTCCATGCCCACGGTGAAGAGAAAAGGGCTCAGAGCAGAGCCCTGGTGTAGACCCACTTGCACGTAAAAAGGTTCCGATGAACCTGTGCTACATCGAACAGTGGTGCGGCTCCCTCGTTACAAACTTTGAATAACCCGGACCATTTTCTCTGTTATTCCTCTTTTCCTAAGGCACCAATACACTAGGTCTCTAGGCACCCGATCGTATGCCTTTTCCAAGTCTATAAATGCAGTGTACAAAAAATTGTTTCCTTCCAGTGCCTTCTCTTGTCTTTGCCTTAATATAAAAATAGCATCTACCGTACCTTTTCCTGGCACAAATCCACATTGCATTTTGTCGATCTTGATTACTTTTTTCAACCTTCTGTCTATTACTCTCCCATACACTTTCAGTCCATGCTCAAGTAGTTTAATTCCTCTATGATTGTTACAATCCATCACATTTCCCATTCCCTTGTATATTGGTAACATGATACTATCCATCCAATCTTCCGGAATGGTTTCCTCAGTCCATAACCGATTCAGGAACTTTACAAGCCATTCGATTCCCTCATTTCCTAAAGCCATAATCATTTCACTAGTCACTTCTGATGGACCCTCCGCTTTTCCATTTTTCATTCTTTTCAATGCTTCTTCAACTTCTTCTACACTGATGCTTCCTTCTGGGCCCTCAACCATCGCCTGCTCCTCAAGTTCCTCCCTCTCGTTTTCAGTATTCATAAGTCCATTAAAATACTCCTTCCACCTCTTTTTTTATATCATCTCCTCCTGTTAGAATCTTTCCATTGCCATCCTGAACCACAGCTAAGTCCCCTGCATCAGATTTAGCTCTGTTTCTTGCCTTCGAAATTTTAAAAATCTTTTTCTGTCCCTCTCTTGTCTCCAAGTCCTTGTACCATTTCTCGCTACTCTGTGCCTTTGCTTTTGCAACTGCTCTCTTTGCCTCCCTTTTCAATGACTTGTACTCTTCTATTGCGTCTGCACTTCCTACTCTTTTCATTTGCTTAAAAGCTCCCTTCTTTTTCCTCACAATAGTTTGGGCTTCTTCTGCCCACCACCACGTTTCTCTGTTTATTGGCTTTCGAGGCTTCTGTCTCCCACAAACTCTAACAGACTCTTCTACAAGAATATTCTTCACAGTATTCCATTCATCTTCAACTGTTACATCTCCCTCATTTTGATTCATTCTCTTACTTACTTTTCCTTTAAATTCGGCTGCTTGCAAGGGATCTTTCAACCTCCACACTTGGATCTTTCCTCTCCTTCTTTCCATTCGCTTCTTCTTCTGCTTGATCTCTGCATCCATTACCAGGAGTCTATGTTGTGGCACCACCGATTCACTAGGAATCACTTTACAGTCCATTACCAGGCCTTTTTGTCCTCGAGTAGTCCTCAAATAGTCAATTTGGCTCTTATTTCCCCCACTACTGTATGTTATCAGATGTTCTTTCCTCTTTTCAAACCATGTGTTAACAACCATCAAGTCTAGCGCCTCAGCTGCCTCTAAGATACGTCTTCCCTCCTCGTTCCGTCTCCCGTAACCGANGTTTATTGGCTTTCGAGGCTTCTGTCTCTCACAAACTCTAACAGACTCTTCTACAAGAATATTCTTCACAGTATTCCATTCATCTTCAACTGTTACATCTCCCTCATTTTGATTCATTCTCTTACTTACTTTTCCTTTAAATTCGGCTGCTTGCAAGGGATCTTTCAACCTCCACACTTGGATCTTTCCTCTCCTTCTTTCCATTCGCTTCTTCTTCTGCTTGATCTCTGCATCCATTACCAGGAGTCTATGTTGTGTCACCACCGATTCACTAGGAATCACTTTACAGTCCATTACCAGGCCTTTTTGTCCTCCTCTAGTCATCAAATAGTCAATTTGGCTCTTATTTCCCCCACTACTGTATGTTATCAGATGTTCTTTCCTCTTTTCAAACCATGTGTTAACAACCATCAAGTCTAGCGCCTCAGCTGCCTCTAAGATACGTCTTCCCTCCTCATTCCGTCTCCCGTAACCGAATCTCCCTTGGTGTCTCTCAAATCCCCTTCGATCTGCTCACACATGTCCATTTAGGTCTGCACCGATGACTACTATCTCCTCCGTTGGTATCCCTCTAACCAGATCTTCCAGCTTCTCAAAGAATCGCTCTTCCTCCTCATCTCTACATCCCACCTGTGGGCCATAAGCACTTATGATATTTAGCATGCCCTTCGCCATGATTACCTTTACACAGATGATTCTGTCATTTATTCTTCTAACTTCCAGCACACTCGTTTTCATTGACTCACTTAATACAACGCCAACTCCATTCCTACGGGCATCTTTTCCATAATAAAACAGCTTAAATCCTTCTCCAATCTCTCTGGTACAATTTCCTTTCCACTTTGTTTCCTGTACACCGAAGACGCCTATTTTCCGTCTCCTCATCACATCTGCTATGTCTCTTCCTTTCCCTGTCGTACGGCCTACATTCCAACTGCCTATTCTGATGGTACTACATGTACATTGCACTTGTCTCTTTAATCGCAAACGGGCACTTCGCGACACCCCTTGCTCTCTTCTCACAGCACTTAGGGAATGCTGCGCGTCGCTTGTGGGAAACGCCCTAGCCATATTTCTATCTTCGTTGATGTCGAGATTCATTTTTGGGTATTTGCCACTACTTTAACCCGGCTTGCAAGGCCTGACGGCATCACTGTTATAGGCGGTGTAACCAGCCTTTCGTGTTTCAACACCTACTTTCAAGGCAGTGAGGGATTTTTAACCCATTCCTGGGTGAGCAATTTGGTGAGTGTGATAACACACTGCACCTAACGGAGAGCTCATCCTCCGATGACAAGATTCGGCTGTCACACCGTAGCCAGAGGCTCGTTAGCTGGAATCCTCACGGAAACTGTTTCCAGGGCGCACCACGGGGAGGGGAGGGGAGGTGAGGTTGACTTGTGTTCAACGTTCGCCCTGAGGCAAGTCTGCCCCAGCTATCCCAAACGGGATAGACCGAGCACGCCATGCCCCTTACAACCCCACAATTTAAGCAAAACATTGATATACAAAATTGACAGCTATTACAAAAAATATAACACAAACATTGTGAGAGTTGTCATATCATGAGTAGCAGGTAAATACATCTGTGCTCTCACTGATATTACACAGTTGCGTTCTTCATAATTGTCTTTGTTTGTCACATCTCGTTCACAATGTAAATAGCACTACACTGCGTGGTGTTTTCTGCAAGACTGAAGAAGTTTGAGAACTCAGACAACCAGCAGGTGCTAGAGTGGTAAGCACATCATGAATCATTTCTTTGTGTCGCAAAACCAGACCTATCTGAGAGGGCTCAGCTGTTTGACACAGTTGTGGCAAAACAAACAGCGGCATCCTTAGAGCAACACACAAAGGACGTCTTTCAGAACTGTTAATGTTCCATAATAAGAGACCTTTACTTGCTGTGACATAAATTTTATAAATGAAATCACCCTGACCAACTGTTACAGTTGCAGGGTCTGAATAACATTTTTTCCCTGATCCTGTGTAAGTGGCCACCTGCATTCTTTTTCCATTTGGATT
This sequence comes from Morbakka virulenta, assembly GCA_003991215.1. Classification (NCBI taxonomy): domain Eukaryota; kingdom Metazoa; phylum Cnidaria; class Cubozoa; order Carybdeida; family Carukiidae; genus Morbakka; species Morbakka virulenta. The sequence goes on from RDPX01000172.1 coordinate 222,770, forward strand.
TCAGCCCTTCTCAAGTATGGGTTTTTAGCTTGGCTAGCCAGACTCATAGCTAACCTCGTTCATTAGTAAAATCAAATAAACAATTGAAAATTGTTTCCTATTTGCCTTTGTTTGTGACGCATTGCCTGTTTCAAATAGATGCTTATGATGATGTCATGCTATTAACTCATTAAAGTCAGTAGCATGCCGGTCAGTCCTGCCTTTTCGCTTGCAAAGGAAAGAAACGAGCCATATCATAGAGTTGATTAAAACCATATCATAGAGTTGAGTAAAACCACTCGTCTTTTAATTTCGTCCGACATCACACATTTGAAAGAATGCACGATACTTATTTTTGCGTGTGTGGAGTTGCTGAGAGAAATGCTTGGCTTTTGGTCTTGTCTGATCGTTGGAGATAATTTGAAGATCAGACTTTATTTCTGTAGTTTAAGCAAATGCTTGAAATTATTTATTAACTAGGAAATAGACGTCCACACTTACATGGGCGTGGAACATGTTTGAGGGAGTAAGCTTTCATTTAGTCAATTTCAGTTGATTGTCAGCTGATGAGGTTTGAACTGTTCCAAAAGATGCCTTTTAAAGAGAGCTCTCCACAAACTTGAAAATTCGCCATCGCCATTTCAGTTCAACTGGGATCTCTTCAAAAAAGTTAAATTTTTTTGGACAAGATTTAAGTCAGAAAATTAAAAATAGAACCTTTTAAAGATAAAACTCACAATAAACTTGCCCGGCCGCTCGCTCCATTCAAGTTCGTCCAAACGACCTTTAGAGTTAGTCAAAAACTTACCTTATAGATCCATTTTTCCACAGAATGCTTTTAAAAAAGCAAGGTTTGGTTTTCACTGTTGAAAGTGTATCTCAAAAGTATCTCTGGGTACGTTAATTCTCTATTTAAGTTTCAAAATAGTTTGTTTTGCTTTGTAGGCTTCCGCTTTGTTTTGAAAAAATCGCCAGTCTGAATATTGTTTACATTGCGTTCTCTATTGTTAAAAGGTGGAAAAATTCAAATCAAGTAATTATTTCTTGGTGCAATTTCGGTGTCTTTTTGTGAATTGGTGGTGAAATTTCAGAAAGTCTATTAATAACTCTGAAGCTCATTTTCATACTGTTGAAACGTATTTAGTAAATATTTCTGTATTTGCAACAATTTGGTCATGAGCCCAATTTGCAGGCTATTTGGTACAATATTTTTCCACCTGCTATGCCTACTCTATTTTATGGCCTGAAGTATGGTGTTCTTGGTCGTTTGTTTCGCTCGCTCCCTCGAACAATTATTTTCTATGGAAAAGGGATTTTCTTTACCAAACTCACCTTTATTTACAAGATAATTTATTTCAAAACATTGAGCCTTAAAAATGGTAAAATTCAAAAATCCATTAAAAATAATAGCCAGGCTCATAATTTATCATTTTTACAGAGGTGATATTCTAAAAGATGTTATTCTACAAATTCTTAGTGGAATAACATCTTAATAACACCAGCCCCAATAGACGAGCAGCCAAATCAACTTTACCCAAACATGACGCATGGATTTTATCAAAAAAGATTCCTTTTTTAAAGGAGCCTACTTATATTTAACATAAAAAATGTATGAAATTTAGACGCATTTGTTCTTGTTCCACTTAAACATAAATTAATTTTTAAGATTTTAAGATTAATTTTTGAATTTTTAAGCTTCTGTTTCCAAGGGAAAAAAACAAAAAATTGCACAAGTAACTCTGTATTGGATGCCGAGAAAGAAAAATGGCATCAAAACAATGACCAGCAATTGCACCCACCACTCTCGACTCACTGCACACAATTAACGAAGAGAAAATATTTTGCACACTTACCTTTTGATCCAGAGGAGAAAACACTCTTCAGCTGTTTTACACCCTTCTCATCTGCTGTCGTCAATTCCTTTGTTTCGGCATTCTCTATTCAAAAGACATCTCACACGACCGGAGTGAATATAATTTTTACCGGAAATGGCGTCCTGGAAATCATTTGAAGAATTATTTTGTGTGTTTAGGAGGTCAGGTTGCTTCGTACTGAGCGGTTTCGCACTTAACATTTGCCTGTCAAAACGAACGACCTATTGTTTTAGCCAGCCAGGAATAGGGGGGTTCGAGGTTTCCGGAAACACCCTAATCTGCCTTGAATCCAACATATTTGGATCAGAATATTGAGGTAATCTCTTTTAACCATGTTGGAAACCTTAATACTTTCCCACACGTCATAATTATCAAAGTAAGCCGCTTCATAATACAAATTTGTTAAGCAAACAGTGCGAAAAAAGGGGTTTTCCCAACCTTCCCCCCCCCTCCTTGACCCAGGGCGAAGGGTCAAGCATAAACTTTGACTTCCACTGTGCGTCCTTGGTTGCAGCACAGGATGACCGGCTCCTGCAAACACTCCCTTGCTCCTCTCTATCCTTACTTCCATCCTTCCTCAATGAAGATCTATTCTTACTTTGCTCACTGTTGGAAATTGAAATTTCTGAGGGGTAAAGGCTTTGAATGGGTCTGTCAAGAATTCCTGGCTTACCTTTACCACCAGAATTACGCACGCTTGCACCTCTGGGCTCGCCACCCTTACCGTTTATAATTTTCTCCACTATTGCCAACTTCCACTGGCCACGCTTTATGTTATCCTCCTGCAGTAGCACGATGTCTCCCCTTTTCACTGAGGAAGCTTTTCCATTGGTCAATTTGTGGAACTCTCTCAAATTGGCAACATATTCTTTCCTCCATCTATTCCAAAAATGAGAAAGTTTCTTAGTAAGGTAAAGAAATCGTTTTGAAAGATTATCATTCTCATCATCTAAATCGCTATCTGGATCTATACCCTCTGATAATGGGGAAAATCGGTGTCCATAAAGTAAGTGGGAAGGTGTCAAGGCCTCACCAAGCTCATCGTACAAATAGGTCAGGGGTCTGGAATTCAAATTGCTCTCCACTTCACTTAATACAGTACTAAGTTTATCAAAATTGAGACTGGCATTCCCTAAACCTTTCTGAGGCAGCGTTTGACACAGCCCACCATCCGTTCAAAGTACCCACGCCACCAGGGTGAGAGGGGTAGATTGAATTTCCATTTGATTCTTCTTTGTTGCAAAAATTCATGAAAGGTGTGATCTGTTGTGAGGCTTTCCAATAACCTGTCTGCTGCCTTGAAAGTGCATTATCCAAGTTAATTAACGTTGGTGTACCTCGTCTGGAGCAAAATCTTCTGAAACAATTTACAAATGTTGAAGTTTGCAAGTCTGTAACCAATTCCAGGTGTATAGCTCTAGTTACACAACAAGTAAACAAGGCAATGTATACCTTTTGCATCCCACCTGACCCACTTTTAACATACAAAGGACCTGCAAAATCAACACCTGTATTAGTGAAAGGAAAGGTTTCATTAACCCTAAAGTCAGGCAAGTCTGAGGGTGGGCTTGGCTTGAAAGGCTTCCCCTCTTGCCTCCTACAAATCTGATATTTCCTAATCACTCGCTTCACTTGTTGTCTCCCTTGGGGTACGCAAAATCGTCCTCTCAGTTCAGCTAGGGTGGAACGCAGCTGATTATGGTGGACTCTGACATGACAATCCTGGATTTCAAGGTCAGTGAACCCACTATCCTTGGGAAGAATTATAGGATACTTACTCCTGTACTCTAGGTCTGAATTGCCTAATCTTCCCATGCACACTAGCACTTCTTCCTCACTTGTCACTCCTAACTGAACTGATAGTTTCTTGAAGTCTTCTCTCCCTTTCAAAAGCAACTGAGTATCGTTAATCCAGGTTCTTTCTGCTCTTGCTACTTCCTCAACACTCAGGGGTCATACTCTCATTTCCCTTCCAGCTCTACTGCACTTCAAGCTCTTTATAAACCTCTGCACATAAACTGTAACTCTCAATAATTTTGGCAAATTATGATGTCTCTCTAACTCAATTGTGCTGCTCACACCCAGGCTCTTTTCTATATTGACTAGGACAGTCGCATTCTTCCTTCTTTCAGTCCCTACATCTGTGGAATCTTCCAAGAGAAATGCCTTAGGCCAGCTGTCTGAGCCATTATCTAGCCAGTGTGGTCCTTGCCACCACAATCTGCTATCCCTTAAGTAGCTTACGGAGACTCCTCTAGAACCTAAGTCTGCAGGGTTCTCTGTGCCTGAAACATGTCCCCAGTCCTCCTTTGTTGTTACTCGCAAGATCTCGTTGACCCGATCCTCGACAAATTGCTTTCACTCTCTATTGTTGTAAATCCAATAAAGAGTGGTCTTGCTATCCAGCCAGTACTTCACTCCTTCAACCTTAAACTGTGGACCTAACGCTTCAATGATGGTACTCATTAATATTGCAAGCACTCTAGCAGACAGAAGCTCCAGCCGGGGAATAGTCAGTTTCTTCAATTGGGCAACTCTACTCTTAGCATTGAGAAGTGAAACAAATGTCCCTTTTGTGGTCTCTTCTACTAGATAAACCATAGCACAGTAGGCTTTCATACTTGCGTCTGTAAATCCATGCAGCTGTCTGCTCAATACCTTGCTCTTACGTGTTGTTACGCACCTTGGGACACAAATGGTTCCTGTCTCCGTTAGATCTCTCAGCCATGTCTCCCACCGCTCACACTTTTCCTCAGGGAAGGAATCGTCCCAATCTAATTGTTCTGAGCACAATTCCTGAAACAAAATCTTGGCTGCAACAGCTACAGGGCTAATGAGACCATGTGGGTCAAAAAGGGAGGCAAGTGCACTAAGAATTCCTCGCTTAGTAGATTGAGCAGTCTTACCAATTTCCTCTCCTCTTTTTCCAAGACCAAACTCCCAAGTGTTCTTTTCAATATCCCAGTTGATACCTAAGACCTTAGTTTTCCTCCCTGCACTGTCTGGGGTACCTAAGTTTTCCTTAGCATAGGATGGGTCTTCAGGGGCAGCTTGTTGTTTCACACTCAACTCTTCCCTCTTTGCTATCTCTTCTGCCAGCTCTCGATCATTTGTTTTCCACTTTCTTAAGGAAAATCCACCCTCTCTCATCCTGCCTTTAGCTTTCTCATACAGGGCTATGCCCCCTCAGTGTCCTGACACCCCGTAACCAGATCGTCTACAAAAAATCCTTTAAGCATATTGTTAACAAATTCAGGGTCATCTTCCTCGTAGTTCATTATATGGTGTCTAAGCACACAGTTAAGGAGAAAGGGGGAGGAGTTGCACCCAAAAACTACCCGGTTAAAGCCATATACAATCACCTCAGGATCCTTGGACTTAATGTCCTTTAACCACAAGAAACTAAGGCAATCTCTGTCTTCTGGGTTGATCTCAATGTTCAAAAATGCCTTCTCAATATCACTTACCACTGCTACCGGGTTTATCCTAAATCTAAGAAGAACATCAAAGATTAGAGGGGTGAGGGCTGGACCGACATGTAAACAGTCATTTAATGACACCCCTGATTTACCACGTTTACAAGAAGCGTCATACACCACCCTAACCTTTGTTGTTTCAGCATCCTCCCTAACCACAGCTCGGTGGGGGACATGGTGTACCTTACTTGCTGGTTCAAGCTCTGAGACCTTCTCTATTATTCCTTCCTTGACCTGTTGAAAAATAAATTCATTAACTTAGCATAAATATCTGGGCTACACTCTAATTTCTTTACCTGGCTCTTCAGACGCTGTACGCTAATATTATAATTAGAAGGCAAGGGCTGGTGCGCCACTTTCCAGGGTAGTCCGACCGAATATATTGTGCCATTGAAGGTAATGTTGTCCACTACATGCTCGTGTACTTTGTTTGCTTCTCGTATATCCAGGCTGCCCAAGTCCCAAAGCCTGTTCACCTTCAAATCCAAGTCACGTTTCTCATTTACTAAAGGAGGAATTGCCTCAATACTAAAGTTAATACTAAAATTCATAGAATTTAACTTCTCACCTTGAAGTGGTCCTGACAACACCCAGCCCAACTTTTTTTTCACTGCCACAGGTTCATCTGGCCCCCCTCGTATTGTTTCTCCTTCTTGAAAATTCCATAAACAATCAGAGCCGATGAGGCAGTCAACTTCCAAAATATCATAAGACCTGCAAACATCTGAAAACCATAACTTTTTCAAATGTCTAAATTTCTTCTTGACAATTTCTACGTGCATATTAGGGATATCTGATATATCCCCAGTAACAAAGGCTTAATAGGAATACCCTTATCATGCTGAGAAGGGCCTAGTGAGATCTCCACAACATCTCTCATAGCTACATTAGCCTCTTTTCTCCCAAATGGCTTGATCCCTATTCTCTCCTTTCTCGCGGGCCTTAACCCTAGTCTGCTAACAGCCCTGGCAGTGATGAAGGACTTGTGGCTTCCAGTGTCAAACAATACTCTCACCCTGTTCTCTCTTTTGCCATCCACCACTGCTAACGCTGCTTGCAAGGCCACTCTCCCTTCTGACCCAGTATTCACTACCCAGGCGGACGCAGTAGGATCAAGCGCAGGTGGCGAGGTGGGCTTGTGTTGCGATTCCTTAAGCGAGACATGAGTGGGACAAATAGCACAATGATGCTTCCCCTTACAAATACTACACTTTAACTTCGAACGACATTTATACGCCCTATGACCTGGTTTTAAGCTAATAAAACATCTAGCATTTTTAATCAAAAACGTCTTACGTTCATGGGTGTCTTTAATCTTCTTACATTCATTTGACGCGTGCTCTTCTTGGCAAAATGAGCATTTCCGGCCATCATTGCCAGCGAACAAGGCAGAGGCCGTTGAGGGCCTATCTTTTTGTAACCTAGCCCTGCTCGGCGGGTGATCAGGTCTTCTCGGCTGCTGCGTTGCCATTATTGGGAAGTGTCCCTCCAGAACCTCGAGTTCTTTCCATAGAGCTAAAAGCATATCATCCAAATTCCACTTCATGTGATTGCTTCCAAATCTAATCATGTAATTCCTCAAGGTCTCCGGAATTTTTCCCATCAGAACTGGCACTACCACGCTCGAGTAAGTTTCCTTGTTTACACCTTGAGCCTCCATCGCACGGAACCGAGTCTCGATTTGATCGTGCAAATTTTGCAATCGTGTAACATTCTTTTCATGAAAGACTGGGGCCAAGTTAATCAAATCATTTATGTGGGCCCTTTTGATGACGCTTGGCTTTGCGTATCTGTTTTCAGCAGTTCCACGGCTGAGTCATATGCTGAGTCAGTCAGGCAAATCCCGTTACTACACCTCTGGCAGGTTCCTCCAAGTAACTTCGTAAATATTTAAATTTGTCAACCTTGGCCAATCGATTGTCGTCGTGAACGGCACTTTTAAAACCATCCCAAAACTCTTGCCACTCGACCATGTTCCCAGAAAATTTATTTAATTCAGTTTTGGGAGTTTCACTCTTCTGGTACAATTTTCCGCAGAAATGTTCGATGACGTAATCAAATCCAGACTTTCTCGTGAGACACTCCTTTCCGTATTGTCTGGGGGCAGCAATTCATAATTTCCCTTCCGTTCTTATTTTATGTCCAGTTTTTCCAAGGCTTTCTCAAGTAAAATCAAGTTGTATGTGATTTTCTCCTTAATGTCACTAGCTTCGTCTGACTCCTTGTCACAGGCATCTTCGTCGGCGGTTTCAACAAGCAAATCAGAAATTTCGTCATCCAGAGTTTTTAAAACTCCTGCCTTATCTTTTAAATCCGTGAAAAGTTGCTTTAACCAAAGTTCGTCTCTTTTGTCCACGTCTTACTTTAGTGCATCGTCAATTTTGTTCAATAACTTCGTCGCAGAGCCACAGTGAGATTTTTTCTTTCGCTTTTCTTTTTCTAAATTATCCATGTTTATTCTCTGCCAAACTTATCCGGCTCCGTGACCCATTAAAGGACTATTAATATACATATATATATATATTCCAAATCCTTGTTCTGTAAACATATTAAATGGATTTGGTAACTTATCGATCATACCTAAAATCTGTTAGATACGATAAGATCCCTTAGGGGCCTATTGAAAATTTACACCTTCAGGAGGAGAGAGATGTGTTGGAGTGCCTTTGCCCTTGAAGACAAAGTCTGTTTCAATTTCACTTTCGGTTCACTGCATACCTGTGTGAAGCACGTTACTCTTGCTCTCGAAAGCACGCAGTTTTCTTTTACAAAAGCGTCCTCTGACTTCAAAGAAAGTGCCTTTTGACTTGCACTTTCATTGCAGTGCAGAGGCATTTGGTCTCCGTTAATAATGGGTGGATCAATACTATATTTGTCTATAAAGTACTTTCTTACGTTCCAGATGTTTTTAACGTAATCTGCAATCCTAGTTACTCGATCTTTTTTCTTAATCGCATACTTTTTATTTGGCTTTCGAAGGCTAACGTTGCATTTATTCATCCATTCTTGAATCAAATGCTTATTAAACTTCAACTGATCTTCCTTTTGTACCGGATTAGGTTGTTGTTTCAGCCATTCATCATAAACTTGCTGGCATTTTGATCGAAACATTTTGATCGGCAAACGACCCTTCAGTACTCCTCTTACGTTTATCAACCATTCAAACAAAGCTTCTCTAAATTTAGGGATCTTACACTTTCTTCCTCCTCCACTGTCACGAAAGAATTTTGTGGATGGTTCCTTTTCAGCAAAATCATTTCTTACGTATTTCTCGTTACATCTTTTGGCAAACTTTAAAGTATTAGATTCGGATCGTTGTGTGTAACGTTGGAAAGATCGCTATTCCAACGCCATAAAACTTTCTTACTGCAGCAGCAAGAAAGCCTCGTTAGGGTTTCTTTTGAACGAGTTTTTTTGTTCTGTAATCGTGTCTTTTTTACTTGTGAAGCTTTTAACTTCTTCCTCATACTTCTGTTTGCATACATCAACTAATTCACCTGGCCCCTTTCTTCGGCTGAGGACAATTTTTCTTGCTTAACACAATTGTCAAAAACTCACTTAAAAACAAATATTCGAAACAGTCATTCGAAATAAACGTTTAAAAAGACATTCGAAAAGCGGGGAATGGGGGGGACCGGTTATTCGGGACCTTAGAGTAGTGACGTTATTTTCATCTCTAATATTAAGTGGAGGACTATCCCTCCAAATCGGTGCAGCTGTGCTAAAAGCTCGGTCACCTGACCTCTTTTTCATTATTAATATATATATAAATATTTTATGTATACATTTCTCCTTAAGACAAATAAGATAATTAATATATAACGGGGGATTAGCCTGTTAAATCTTGAAACTAATTAGAATTATTTTAAAATTATTCTGAACTTGACAGGCAGCCATTGCACTTGATACATTACAGGTGAAATATGTGAAAACCTGAAATATTTGAAATCAACCTAGAGGGTTCATTTTCAACACAGTGAAGTTTATTTATGTGAACATTTGGTGAGACATGAAATAAACTATTGCAGTAATGTAAGGCCTGAACAAGTGTTTTGTGGCCTGAAGCGATAAGCGATTTCCTAATACGTCTGATGTTATGTAACGAATAGAATGCCAAGTTATATGTTTTAGCTTTATGTGTTGTAAAATTAAGATGCGTCAATCCAGAAGCCTAAACTTCTAGTTTCCTTCACTGATTTGACAGAATCATTCCCTATTAATACTTTACCACTATTAACTTTGTTTATTTGTAGGCGTGTCCCTATTATGAGAAATTCACTGTTTGTTTCATTGTTTCTTTTTGTCTGTCATCATCCAAGCAGGGACAGCTCTATCACAGCTTCCTAGGGTATTCCATGCTTCTATTTCAGTATTCCTTATATCTGGTTTAAATGACAGGAAAAAACTGTGTATACTAAGTATAGCCATAGATTTTGTCTTCTTGAAAAGCTATCAACTTTTATTTTAGGCTTCGAAATATGAGGATTCATCACTGACTCCAAAATGTGTCACGCCAACGCGTTGGTCGGTGGATTTTAGCATGACTATCAACAGATTGAGGATGTATTGAAACAAATTGCTCATGGCATTGAAGGAAAAGTGTGTTTTTGCTGTGAAGCAGAAGTATTGTTAAGACAGATGAATAATTTTCAAATAGGTATTGAGCCACTTTCTGGAATAATATCCTGTAAAAAAACAGACGCTAGCCTATATCACGCAGAACTCACTCTACATGTTGCGGTGGCGTTATTGACCAGCTTGAAAAATTATGTCGCATCAAAGCATGAATCCTTCGGCACTTGTGAGTTGCAAGGCAAAGAGCTGTTTGCCTCAGCAGACTACATGTATGATCTGTAGACGAAGACGCAACTCTTTACCAATTAGATTTTAGCCATGTGGAAAGAATTACAAAATAGCCCTTCTAAAAAATACAGACCAGAAAGTTTCTTTCCTGCTATTAATCAGTTAATTGCTTCTCTAGACAAATATCTGCAAGGATATAAAGAAAATATCGAGCCTACTCAGCTTTTTGTCCATCATTAATGAATGTTTTCGGACTAGATTCGGTAGCATCAACTCGTCAGGCTTTATCCAGATGACTTGGACACTACAGTTATTAATGAAATGTGTCAGTTTGTATCATTTCTAATGTCTTCACAGACAAGAGACCAGAGAGTATTAACACCGAGCTTTTACTTTGCAGATTTACATGGGCTTGGGTGTGCATGACACTTACCCAAACATTAAGATAGCTTTATGATTATACTTTATTTTGATGGTATTAAACTCCAATGGCGAGCGCTCCATCTCAAATCTCAAATTAATTGAGAATCGATTACGAACATCCATGAAGCAGAAATGACTTGTGAATCCGACTATCATGAGTATCGGGTCCAACATACTGCGTTAATTGGACTTCGGTGAAATCATTAACGACTTTGCTGCAAGAAAACTGAGAAATGTATCTGGACTATAATGGTTATACTTCCATCTATACTCTGGATTTAGCCATGTTTATTTGTTAGTTATACTAAACATTTTTACGACAAACTAAAAATCTTAACTCAATACTGTTATGCCCGCCGCAGCAGTCAGATTATACACAATGATAAATCCATGATTATTGTACACAACTATAATATGAGACTGAATTCTGGTATCTTCAGTAAACGCAACAAACTCACAATTAACAAACTACAAATAAAGTTATAACTGTTATACAGATGTCAGGGGAGTACAATGACATTGTAATCAATCAGGTGCAACACATGTGATAGCAATCAAAGGATGGCATGGATTTACTGCATGGACACAAGAGACCTCCAACAAATACGATTGACTCTTGTGGCCTCGCAGGAGTTGCCAAAATGAGGCTGTAGGCAAATTTATTAAAATAAACCAAACATGTTTCTTAAAATTAATTTCACCTGAACACTTGTAATGTATTAGAAAAAAAACATGGTATCATCATAATCTTCTATACAGACATCATCTTATTAACATAATCAAAATTTTGTCTACTGGTGCCTTGTCTTCATTCAAAACACAATTTTATTCTGTCCGTCTTGTACCCTTTTGACAAGCAAACAAATTCTGAGCTTAAGTTCTCATCAACCATGGTGTAAAATGTCAGAACAATTTCACATGCTACTAGCAGAATTACTCAAATCAGGTCTAATGGTAATTACAAACTTTCATGAGTATATTAATTCCTGCAGTTAATTGGGAAAAAGTACCCAGCAGTGTTTTGCAATGTACATATTATTAATATGGGAAAAATTTAAATATAGTTTTGCTTATACAAAAAATAAATATTGCATTTGAAATCAATTTTCACTTAAGTTCAATTTCATTTGTTTGTTTTTCTTTCAATAATCCCACAAAATAAAAAAAACCCTTTGATCACCCGAAGAAGAAAACATTTGTAAAACATATTTCTGTACATTAAGTGTCTTAAGAGTAAATATTTGTATTTCAGATATTCTAATGTATACATGACACCAACTATATCTGAAAAAAAGGCCTGCTTACAATTGAAAGGGATCACACAATTAAGTGAAATGTCTGCGAAACCTCTTGCTCATCATTTTTAATAAAAACCACTTTTTAGATATCTATGTCTGATAACATTTCCAATTCTGCCATGAATTTCTTTCTTAACACTGCTACTCTTTGGATTATTTTTCCTTTTATTAGCTTCTCTGGGAACTATGAGTTGAATTGGTTCCTAATTCTTGATAAGAGGTAACTTGCAGTTTTGACTTCTCCTTAAAATAACGATCTTATAATACCGCTAATACCTTTCTTTTGGGTAACTTTTAATGACTCAGTGGACATGGAGACTTTGGTACGAGCAATGTAATTGCTAAATGTAAAATGCTTTGTGCTAAAACCATGGTATTTAGTTTCTAATCAGCAAATACAAAGAAAATAAATTGAAATAAATTGTTTCACTTGCATCAAAAGATCCCCTCATACTACACAATAAGAAAAAACACACACCTGAGAGCATTGAAATGGCAGTAAAAGTTGAATATACCCATCAGCGTAAGACTTTATATAATGAGATAGCTTTGTTTTGTTTCTTTTTTTTAGTACGGTGTAAAAATATTTTTTCAGCTCTATTACTGTCAATCTTGGTTACTATTTTGTTACTTTTCATAGTAGTAAATATGGGGCACTATACGGCACATGCATATTCCAACCATTAACAAACCTTATTTTTCTATGCCACACATTCGTATTGTAACCATTAACGAACCTTATTATTTTCATCAGGCACTATACGGCACAGGCATATTTGATCCTTCATTGAACCATTTAAGAACTTTTCTCTTGAGGTGGTTTAACGATGGTTACCTTTGGGGAGACGGCCAGGTTCTCGCGTCCTATCGTGCCCTTTCGAAACATTTCATGCCCAATCATGCCCAATTCTGCCCAATCGTGCCCTCTCGTGCATAGTGTCATCCTTGCGAGTGACATCTTCATTATAATTTTCATCATCTCCATCTTGTAGTATGTCTAACCATACCCAATCGTGCCCTTTTGTTTCCTACCATGTCCTGCCATACCCTATCATGTTTTATCGTGTCCTATTGTGTCTTGAGAATCCATGCGCTAGAGTTGAAAAACCATCTTCTCGAATTATCCTCTTATCATCAGCAGCACTGAATGCAACTTTGTTTATTTCTTCTCTGTACACTTCATGGATGCGACGTCTGATGACATTTATTTTCCTTAACTGTTGTTCACCTGAGAATAAGCATTCTTTTTAATCCTCAAATTCAATGCTTCTCTTCACAACAGGTTTCTTTGATAAGTATTCAAATGTCCTAAGTTACATATGACCGTGGTCATGAAGGACCGCCATATTGACTCCAATATTCACAGCATGTCCTGACTTTGTTTTCTGAGTCAGATGTTATCATAACGACCCCGGCCTTGCAGGACCACTATCATAACTCAACCAGGGAATAATGAAAAATCACACACGAGTTGCTTATCAACACCGACAGGTATTATTTGAACACGACATGTCTTCTTTTGTTCTACTCAAAAATTTTTGTATATACTTGGTTACGATGTACGAAGCAAACAAAATATAGACTCTCTCATTGTCCTGACTCAATCATGTCCTATCATGCCCTATCATGTCCTGTTTCACAATTTCGCGGAACTTTAGTTTTGTGTCCCATTTAATATCCATACCGCAGCGTATCTTTATTATTCTGAATGACTCTCTTATCGTAGCCTAAAGTAAAGTTTTTCTCTTGGTATCTGTTAACCAGTTGTTTTGTTTTTGCATCTCGTGTGATCATTTGTTCCTTGACAGTAGTAATCCTATCTTTATTACCTTCGATAATATCATTCATACTTTCTTGGTTAATACATTGACTGTTTTCGTAATTGAGGGTAAAGCCTTTAACCTTGCAAACATTCTTTCCGTTTGATGTTTTACATGCATAACTTTTAGGTCCTGTCCCACACCATACTGTAATTTGATGTCCATCTAATTCATCTGTTAGGTCACCTGGACTGTCTCCAGTTTTAATTGTAGCACCACCAGGTCTTTCGACATACCAAGCAATGTCAGTATCATACCCTAACACTTGATCACCTAATTTATCCAAGACACCATAGAGCATCATTCTTGCATGACTTGTCGTAAAACAAGCAATGAATATATTAGTGTCTTTACTGTTATCTCCAAAGTCATCTTCTTTCATGTTAAAAACTCATTTGGACCATTTCCTCGTTTACGAACTGTATGTTTAGGTTGTCTACCTCATCATCAAGTAAAATCTTGTAAAAATCTTTAGGTTCCGTAACATATTTAGTTTGTTTCATGTTTTCACGCTGTCTAAACTTACCCCAAAGACTATTCAAACAGAGTTTTGCAATAGCTCTCATACCTGGATTATGTTTGATCTCACCCAACTCAATACCCAACCTTTCAAAGACGATATCCTTAAATTCTTTTTCTGTCTTGTGTGTGCAGTTTGGACCTACTTCAAGACGTGAGCTTTCCATCTTGATCTTCATGAGTTTACGAACATATCCTTTGAACAAGTCTTCACTAGTTTGCTCAAAATTCCATACCTCATAGATTTGCTCTATCTTGTATCCATTGTCTATACCTGTAAACAATTTGTTAGTGTACCGAGTTCCTGTAAAACTCCTTAATTCATCACTATCCGTGCATGTTTTGGATTTTAATTTTGAACACATTCTACATAATGGAAATAGTAGTTTTTCAGCGTTTCCACACTTTGTTTTGACAGGTAGCACAGGATGATATAACCCTTTTGGTGGAAGTATTTTGCATTTGATTAAACCGAACCAGTCTTTGTTTAATTTTTCAGGGTTGAATATTTTGGTAGGATGACCTATTGGATACTTTTTGTAATATTGTACGGTTGGGTAGAGACTAACAAAATCAACATATCGTCCCTTTTCACCTTCTTTGAAATCATATTGCAATTTTGTAACATTTGTGCGTCCTCCAAAGAACGCATCTCTAGGGTTTAGAGGTGTAACAACTTCACAAGGGTTGGTGGTTGACCATGTTTTAAAGTCCTTATCTTTATCTAGCTCGCATTCGTAAATCTCAACAAGTTTGTATCCTGCATTTTGTATCTTGTTATTTTTCTCAAGAGTTTGCTTTTGCAATGTAGCCATGTCAATATTGCTCTTCGGGTTGATCTTATCAGCCGTGTAGCATTTTGGGCAATCATGCCAGAAACATCCTAGAAACTCATAGATAGTGCTTGTTTCTTTACAGTAACCATCTACTTTTAAATCACCTACCTTATACTTTCCACCATTTAAAGCATGTTGAATTTCGATATCATGTCTTTTTGAAAGATAGTTTAACCATGAGATACTCCTTTGACTGTAAGTTTCACTGTTGGTTGTATCTTTATGAACTGCTATATAACTAGCTGGCATATAATTTGATATGTAGATGGTCATACATACGGAAGCAATGGTAACGTACTGAAGAGGGTCAATGTTTTCCAATTCGATAAAGTTTTCTCTGAATTTCATCATACTTCTTCTAAGGATATCTACATCAGATCGACAGTATTCTCTCAACTCCTTTTTAAAGTCAAAGACATACCGTTTATTAACTCTATCTTGATACCATTTTAAAAAGGCTCCTCTATAATTAGGAGACTTTGGATCTGCACTCATTTGATCATACCCATAATGTTTCTTACTAGGTATAGGTCCTAAGTAGTCTTGACTACATGTTTTATTGAAGTAGTGAGGGAAGTAACCCTTTTTCAACTCTTTTAGACTAAATATTTTAGGAAAGCTTGCAAGAGCGCTAGCTACAAAGTTTATACTGTCGATAAAGCAAATTTCATATTGTTGTACAATCATAGACATAATTTTTGTACCAGCGAAGATGCAATTTGCTTTGATTCCGTTTTCAACACAATACTTTAGAATAAACTGAGCGTTGTAACCCTTTGAATTATGCGCTATAATAGTATAGCCTTTTCTTTCTTCAGTGAAAACAAAGTTGCAAAAATCATCTATGGTATCAAAGATCCATTCTTCACCATTAAAATCCCATGCAGGTGCGTAATTAACAATATGTGTACCTGTATCTTGAGTAGCCTCAAAGTCGTAGAAAATGTATTTTTCTGTGTATGTTTTACAGCTGTAACACTTTGTTTTTTCACTACAACCTGTACATCTACCACCTTTACATTGTTTATGTTTCATGTAACACTTGTGGTCTTTCATATTGCAGTATTCTTTACAGTTTGAACACATGGAGTACCCGCAAATATGTTCTTTGTGATCTTTGACGGCTCTGTTACATTCTAAACACTTTTGAACTGTTGTGCACACGGTGTCCATTTTACCTTTCTTTGCGCCACGATTTCTAAGATGTTCATCAAAACACTTTTGACCAAAAAAGTTCCTATTACATTCCTTACAAGTAGTGATGTCTTAGGGTCCTTTGAGCAATCTGACTGATACTTGAAGCAAGCAACACATTTACTTGGGCATTTAAGACAATCTCTTTCTTTACAGGGTTTCTTACAATTATGGCAGTAGTAGTCTTTACAAAGGAATGCAGGCATGCTGGTAATGACATCAAAATGGTTCTTGTTCTTGTAAAGGTAAATCTGCTGATCACCTTCTTCCGACGTATATATCAACTCGTTGAACTGATCACCATCTACGATATTAATTTGGATACCTAAATGTTTTGCAAACTTTTCAACGTCTTCAAGTGTTGAACCAAAGTCGTTCACATTGATACCTGCTTCTTCATGTAATTTCAAAGCTTCTTCTTTTTGCAGCTTTCTAGACTTGTTAAATTCATCTTGGAGTTGAAGTTTGGTCCACTTACCTTTATTGATGTTGGCCATTGCAGTCACGATAGCTCTAGCCAAACAAGTTGTATCATCGTGTTTTTAATGCTAATAATGCATCATTTTGAAGGTAAATTTGTTTTGACCGTTGTAAGCCTACCTGATCCTCTTGGAATTTTTGTTGATTGGACTTCAATTTTTATTTCGTCAAGAGTTACATCTTTATACTCTGCTTTGTCTGAAATATAAGCAACAATCATTCCCTCATCTTCACCAACATTCAGCAATCTTGTGCTAAAAGTTTTTGACTTCATTGATTTTGATTTAATCCCTTAAGTCAAAATCAATTTTTTTCATCTTGTAACCACTGAATGGTAACAAAATTTGTTCTTTTTGTTTTTGTCTATATTCACACAGATATTTAGCACAGTGCTCTTTGTTTCTAGGGAACCAAGCACTATGATAGTCACGTTCGTATTTTGCTCAATATTCTTGATATTTCATCTTCCATTTCTTCCAGTTATCATAAGTTTGCTTCTGAACCTCCTCGTCAATAAAATAGCTTGGATCCTTATCGTTTTTTTCCAACATCTTGGTTAACTGATATTTAGTCATTTTAGAACAATATTTTATTTCGCGAGAGCGAGCTATCGACACTAACGTAATTCGTTTCATGATCTCGTAATTCATTGTTTTTATTTATACAAAAGATTGCTTAAGTCACATCAATTTAATCCAAAACAATCCCTGAACCAACCTTTTTCAAACCCAAACCAGAAATCAAATTATTCAAACTACTTGGAGAGAGTGAAGGGGTCAATAAACTTTTTATCAAGTTAGGTGCGTTTTGTAATCTTCTTCTTTATTTTACTAGCAGCCTTGTCAACAACAGCCTTTGCTAACTTTCCATTCTGATCTACGATTGCCTTCTCACCTGATTTTACAGCTGATTCTATGACCTTGTTAACCAAATTTTTTGCTTAGGCTTTAGCAATGGCTTCAGGAGTCTTACTTGCAATCTGACTTGCTATCCAATCCAAAATCTATCATCTTTTTCATAGATACCGAACACGGTATCAGACTCTTTCGTTTTACTTAGCGATTTTCGCAAATTATCAGCACCCAGGTCCAATAACTTTCGACTTCAGTGTATGGGTCACATTATAGTCTTCGCGAGGAGTTAGAGCTGGTTGTAATATCCTGTTCGTCCCAATCTCAATGGGTGCTAAATCCCTTCCACTTTCTTCAGCAGCCCTAATATTCGATTCAATGATAGGTTTAAATAATCTCTGATGTTCTTCAGTTTTAGCTAAATCACCCAATCTTTCATTCAGATTTTGTTGTTGAATATTCTTTATTCTCTTAAGGTATTCTTTCATAATCTAATCTCTTTTGGATGAATCTTTAATGCCAATAAACGACATGTTTTTCTAGACATATGATATTATGTTCAACGCCTAACATCCAACGCTCAACGCCCAACGCTAAAAAATCTATAGTAAATGGCGTTTAATGCGTTAAATTTGAGCGTTCGTAAAAGTGTGTTCATTCATTAGGTATGAAAAACATATTAAAGTTACGTCTATATCTACCTTCATATTTCCCACTTGATAAATCTATAGTACCAAATCCGTGTTTCTCTTTCCAACATGTTTTACAAAAGTTCTTGAACTCATCCAAAGACATATCTGCTGATGCATGATCCTTATGGATATGATTGAGGTTTTTATCATCTTCTGGAAAAAAGTACAATGAAGTTGGCGTTTTCTCTAACAGTCTTCCTTGGTAATAGAAAGTAATTTTGACTGATGTAGAAACTATCGCATGAACTGTGTCTACCTCTAGTATAATATGCCTCTGCTTTACTCTGCTTTTCCAAATGCAGTCAACAAATATCATCAAGTTTTTATGTGTTTTATCTAACTCACTTGGGTCTGGTATGTCACTGCAGTCTGTAAAAAATTCAGCTTTGATTTTAGGGGGCTCGCCCACTTGCCTAGGGTTTTCATTAGACTTACCTACTTCCTGTATAGCCTCAATTACATCAACTTTGTTTTTATGAAAGAGGTCTTTATTCACAAAGACGTTGGTGATCTCTTCCTTTGACAAACCATTTTGTAAGCCAGCTCTATGTATCTTGTATTCTGGTTGAAACAAGCTTCGTCCAAAAACCAACAAAGAGTTGTAATCTAACCATTTAGGTTGAAGAAGCAGATTGAGCAGAAGTGACGTTTTTTCTGATACTGATTCACCAATAATCAAACCTCGAATTCTCCTTGGAAACAGAGGATCGTTATTTCTTTTGACTGAATTTAAAGGCCACGTATAACACGAGTTTATCATTTTTATTAGATATATAAAAATGTATTGTCTCAGTTGTAAAAGGAAAACTGAAACTGAAAATGGTAACTGCTCTATATGCGAGAGTAAAAAAGTTACGTTTGGTGGTAAACTTGATATTCATACGTTAATTAGTAAGTTTCCAAGACCAAAAGGTGGATTCACACCTGGAAAATATAAATACTTGGGTTCATATAACCCATTGGATAACACTGGTCAACAAAATCAAAAAAGTTTTTTGGTTCTGACATAGTGTGTAGTGATTCTTACTAATTTTGACCTGTAGATTACGAATATGATCTCCATTTTTCTCTATCACGTCTAGTTTTCGAGAACCATGAATTTCGTAAAAACGCAAGTTATGGAAGAAAAGTCTTGGTATTATTAAAATTCATTATTTTCCTATTCATGTCTTACTGCTTTGTATTTATGTATATGTATATATGTGTGTTCGGGTGTTTATGAAAGACAGGGAGAGTAATAAGCACTATACAATTAAGCATTTATAAAATACTTAAAAAGTAATATATATATATATATATATTCTGATCTTGTGATGACATGTATACAATAAACACAAAAATATGCCGAATACTAAAAT
>RDPX01000172.1:242484-291297 GCA_003991215.1 Morbakka virulenta
CAACAAAATTTAAAAAGTTTTATGGTTCTGACATAGTGTGTAGTGATTCTTACTAATTTTGACCTGTAGATTACGAATATGATCTCCATTTTTCTCTATCACGTCTAGTTTTCGAGAACCATGAATTTCGTAAAAACGCAAGTTATGGAAGAAAAGTCTTGGTATTATTAAAATTCATTATTTTCCTATTCATGTCTTACTGCTTTGTATTTATGTATATGTATATATGTGTGTTCGGGTGTTTATGAAAGACAGGGAGAGTAATAAGCACTATACAATTAAGCATTTATAAAATACTTAAAAAGTAATATATATATATATATATATTCTGATCTTGTGATGACATGTATACAATAAACACAAAAATATGCCGAATACTAAAATTTTTTGTTTTTTGGATTTCAGATTGCTTATTCTATGAAGGTTACTGAGAGTGCTTAATCAAGAATGGAACGTCGGAAATGCATTAATTCTTCAGATACTTTTTGTTACATCTGTGGAGTTTTTATACCTGAAACCTTGAAAAAATCTATCACAAAAAATATTAAAAAGGCCTACAAACTATACTTTAAATGCCCTGTTGGTGATCAAGACAAGAAATGGGCATCTCACATTGCATGTAAACCCTGTGTAAATCAGTTGAATGAATGGATGCATGGCAAACGGCCTTCTGGTATGCCTTTTGCTGTACCAATGGTTTGGCGTGAACAAAAAGATCATTCGTCTGACTGCTACTTCTGCCTCACTAATACCAAAAGTTATTCTGTGAAAACTCAATTTAAGATTATGTATCCAGATGTGCCATCTGCTCACAGACCAGTTCCTCATAGTCCTGAGTTACCAGTTCCCAAATCTCCATTAGGTAGACAAAGTGACTTAGAATCTAGTGAAGATGGTGAATGCATGGATACTGACTTTCAAGATGTAGAGAGCAAGGATCCCCATCTTATTAGCCAAGAAGAGTTGCATGACCTTGTAAGAGACCTTAATCTACCCAAAGAGAAAAGTGAACTACTAGGATCCAGACAACCAATGGAATTTGCTACAAGAAGGAGTTCACACTACCACTTTCCGCCAAAGGCATGAGAAGCTCTCACAGTATTTCAAAATGGATGGCAAAAGTTGTTACTGCTATGATGTTGTGTCACTAATGGAACATCTTTGTAAGTCCGATGCTTATGAAAAATATGAGTGGAGGTTATTTATTGATTCTGGAAAGGATACATTGAAGGCAGTCCTTCTCCATAATGGTAACGAATTACCTTCTGTTCCAATTGCTCACGCCCATGGAATGAGTGAAAGTTATGAAACTATGAAGACACTGTTGTCTGCAGTTGGCTATAAGATCCATCAATGGAACATCTGTGGAGACCAAAAAGTAATCTCTTTGCTTCTTGGATTGCAACAAGGCTACATAAAGCACATGTGTTTCCTTTGTCTATGTTATAGCAGATCAGACACTAAACATTATATACAAAGGGATTGGCCAGAGAGACCAAAAGACTTAGTTGGGAAGTTTAACTGTCTTAACAAAAGTCTTGTTGACCCTGAAAAGGTGTTTTTACCACCACTTCACTTGAAACTCGGATTAATGAAGAACTTTGTGAAAGCCATGGATCAAGATGGTGATGGTTTTCATTATTTGGTGACAAAGTTCAAAGGTATTTTATCTGATGCTAAATTAAAGGCAGGTGTTTTTAATGGTCCCCAAATTCGTCTTATACTGAATGACCAAGACTTTAGAAATGCACTATCAGAGTTAGAAATGGCTGCTTGGGATAGCTTTGTGGCTCTTACAAAGTCTTTCTTCGGAAATTTTAGAGCTCCAAATTATGAAGAGCTTGTTGACGAAATGCTGAAGAGTTACCAAGAGCTTGGTGTTCGAATGTCACTTAAGATACATTTCTTTCATTCTCACCTGGATTTCTTTCCAAAGAACCTGGGTGAAGTCAGCGATGAGCATGGAGAAAGATTCCACCAGGAAATTGCCATCATGGAAACTCGATATCAAGGTCGATTCAATCCGAATATGATGGGTGACTATTGTTGCACTTTACAGCGAGAAAGTGATAGTTCCTCATACAAACGCAAAAGTAAAGTTCAAAAACACTTTTGATATGTATTGTATCATTAATTATGGTTTGTTTGTGTCTATTTTTATATCTTCAGTTTATTAAGATAAAAATATTATTGGCCTACATGTATACTTCTACCAAAAAGTAGGCATATGCTGTACTGGAACAATGGTATGCTTTAGAGAGTTTGGGAGGTCAGATTTGGAAATTTTAGCCTAAAATTAGTCAGAAAAAATTGAAAATATTTTGGCTGTTGACCAGTGTAATCAACTAGATTTTGATGAACAAACTGGAAAAATCACAAAGTTTCATGTTCTACCTGATAACAAAGTAGATGCTGTAGCTGCTCAACACGACGTTGATTATGCCATGTGTAAGGATAAAGGAACTCTATGCAAAAACAATGCTGATCGTAAAATGGTAAAACGTTTGGATGAAACCTCTAATAAAGATATGCCTAACTTGGGCATGTTTGCTAGAGGTCCCATTGACGCAAAACAAAAACTTTGGTCGGGTGTGAAATGCTATGATGAATTAGCCGACGAGTTGCACAAACCTGTGCATGTGTTATATGAAATATAATGTAAACATCTCGAAAGCGCAAGAGGATAAGCTACGTAATGCAACTAAAACTAAAAAGGCTGTTCAGATTAAGTAAGAATGATTTGCATGGTGAACATATGCTTTTTTTAACCCAAACCCAGGTAAATCAAATTGAAAAAGCAAAGGCACTAAACAAAGGTGTTACTTTAAATTTATCAGGAAAACAAATCAAGGCTAACCTCACAGTTGAAGGTGGGCTTCTCAGTTTATTGGCTGGATTGGCATCAAGAGCACTACCTTTTCTTGCTAAAACAATTCTACCTGGATTGGCTACGGGGTTGATATCCGGCGGAGTAGAAAAAGCAATAGCTGGTTCTGGATTGGAAAATGAGGATGGGTTTTTTGTGCAGAAAAATGGTGAATGTATTGAAGGCGGTATCCAGACAATCAACAACACGACAAAAATTAACACTACTTTCGGTAACAAAGCGGGTCGCGACTTTCAATAACGCGACGTTCGGTAATGATTCTATTGTTGTATTGTTCTAATGTGCTTCCGTGGTGTATTTGTTTCAACGGTGATTGGGGAACTTGCAACTGCTGGTTCCAAATGCAAAATGGCACAGTTGCAATCTTTCTATGCATGACTGCTGCTGTGCATGGCATGAAATTTTAATGGCATGGGTCCCACATTTGATGTGGGTGCCTCCTATTACACCCACATGTCAGATTTACTTTGTGTATTTTCCAACAATGAACACGCAAGTGAACCTACAATAATATTCACACATCATCTTAGTCGTGTGCACCGTTGTCCAGCTACGCTCTAGCACGTGTATTCGGGGTGCAAAAAAACAATACAACAATAGAATAATTACCGAAGGTCGCGTTATTGAAAGTCGCTACCCGCTTTGTTACCGAATGTGGGATTACTGAATGTCGCATTAACGAATGTCGTACAATCATTGAAGGCACGTACACAGGCGTAGGTCTATATTTAAATCCAAGCACATACAGAGCACAATATGGTGATGGTTTATCTTTAAAAAGCGGCAACAACGTGTATGAAGGAGGCTCAGTCTTGAATCAAATATCTATCATTGGAGAACTTTTTAAATTTTGGGGGGTGTAAAACAATTAAGGAAAATAAACGTGTCCTTCTTCTTAACCATTTGTACTGCTTCCTGGTCATTGTTTGTTTTTACAGGTAGTAAGTGCTTATTTTTTCAGTGTCTGCGTTGACTTACCAATCTGTACAAGTAACTGGATTAAAATGGTTTGCTGGTTATTATTGACTTTTGGTATGCAAAAAATGCAGTTTTGAAAACGATTTAAGTAGTTTGTTGTTGTATGAAAAAATGGAATGTAAACATGAATACAGGTATGAAGGCGACAACGAATGTGTTGAATTTTGTGAAGGACGTGGTGAAATTCTTGACAGGTCTAAAAATATATTTAACATTGATAGCCATGAAAATTATAATTCTGACAGACAAACAGAACACTGCACACGCAAATATTTTTTTAAAAAGCTGAACTATCTTAACATAAATTTGACTACGATCAGTTACGTTTAAAGAAAGATTTCGAAATACAAGAAGTGAAATGTCTATTACAAAATTCACAAGTTGTTACAGCATCAGGGAATTGTAAACACTGAAATAAAATCGTTCAAGACAAATCGTATCAAAGTTGAATATGATAGAATCATGAAACAAGTGTGGGATAAACTGAATTGGCCTTGGATTGACCAGGAATAGCAAATAGTAATAGACGCAGTTTTGAAAGTGAGGTAAAGAAAACAATATATGTATATTAAAAATGGATGACAACATGAAAATTATCAGAGAAATTTACAAGGCGTTGCTTTGTGCTTTACAAAGACATGCTGATAGAATAGATTATGACAACGAGTATGACGAAGAAAGACTGCAGACAACCATCAATGAGATTAAAGGGTTCTGCGATAAATACCCATGGCTTCGAAGTCTTTCTGAATAATTAGTTGAGTTATGTAGTGGTCCTGCATTGTTTTGTTTTGGGTTTTTATAACGTTGTTGCCATTCAATCCTCAGCAGACCTATAGCATTTTAGCAGTCTTCTTTTCAGTATTTTTGAATAGGTGATTCATATGATTTTCTCTTTTTTTTGCCAATGTAATTTGACTGATGAAATAACGAATAAAGAAATATTACAATAACTAACGCTGCTTGTTGTAGATATATTTTTAATCAATTAGACTATGGCTGGTAACAAGGTTAAACTTGCTGATCAGAAGTGGGCTTTATGTGAGTACACAGTATTACTCTGATAAAGGTGCAATGCCTACTAAAAAAAAATATAAATAATTACACTATCCTACCTCTGTGGAGAATTAATTGGTTGAAGGGATTTAAGGTTTATCGACATTTTCATTGCACTGTTTAGTAACGCTATGGAAAAGTCAACAGACCGAGAAGCCAAAGGTTCAGGTAGGAAACACGCTAGTGTTAGTAGTCTCTATCTTGGGCGTCCATGAAGGCAACCTCCACGTGGTGATGCCTAAATGCTGATTAGCCAGGTTTTTCTGACTAGTTAGTAACGAATAGCCTTCGATTCAAGCTGTTCTTCCGTACCATTGAAGAAATCGATCTCGTCGTTCATGTGATTTTGAATCTGGTTCGTCGTCGATTTGGAGAAATTTCTTTAAAAATCCAACCAGGAAATGTGCGTCTTCGACGCCCCTGTAGTTGAGAGAGACATTCCCGGTGCAGCCTACTCACGTGGTCTCCAGCAGCTTACACACACACACAGTCTCTATCTTATTGTGGCAGCCCACTTCTGATTATTTATATATAGGTATATATTATGCATCAGCATAACGCGAATAGTGTATTATTTTATCATTGGTTAAACATAAACAGAAAGCACTTACTTTCATAATTTATCATTGTAATTTCCTTTGAAANAGGTAGGAAACACGCTAGTGTTAGTAGTCTCTATCTTGGGCGTCCATGAAGGCAACCTCCACGTGGTGATGCCTAAATGCTGATTAGCCAGGTTTTTCTGACTAGTTAGTAACGAATAGCCTTCGATTCAAGCTGTTCTTCCGTACCATTGAAGAAATCGATCTCGTCGTTCATGTGATTTTGAATCTGGTTCGTCGTCGATTTGGAGAAATTTCTTTAAAAATCCAACCAGGAAATGTGCGTCTTCGACGCCCCTGTAGTTGAGAGAGACATTCCCGGTGCAGCCTACTCACGTGGTCTCCAGCAGCTTACACACACACACAGTCTCTATCTTATTGTGGCAGCCCACTTCTGATTATTTATATATAGGTATATATTATGCATCAGCATAACGCGAATAGTGTATTATTTTATCATTGGTTAAACATAAACAGAAAGCACTTACTTTCATAATTTATCATTGTAATTTCCTTTGAAAACAATATCAATGTGCAACAGGACAGAGTTTGCTATGAGTTGACTCATTTTTCTTGATTCAGAGACACCACATAGAGCCTGTAACCTCTGCTTACCTAATAATAAACTTAAAAAGAATTAGACAGAAAAGTTAAAATATTTTATTTTTCAATATCCTAGTATTGAATATATTTTAATATTTTATGCTATAAAAAGATGGATCTTCATTATTGGTCAAAACGTATAAATAAAACAGGTGTTATTGACAAGATAAGAATAAAAGCTCTTCGTAATGTCCTGATAATATAGGAAAACAAGACAAATGATTAGAGTCTTTACAAAATATATCTAAACTAAAAAACCTTTGCGAATTCCAGTTTTAAATTGATATCATTGTTTTCTCATAAATTTTTCGCTTCTACCCTCTATATCAATTTTTCAAGGTATACATATTATATAAACTAGGGTCTTAGGCAATTAATTGCCTTGGTATCTGCTAAATCGTAAAACGTAATGAATGATTTTTTAAAGGCAAAGAAATGATTGTAACAGCGTCGCAGAAAAAACCTATCAAAGCATCTGCCATACCGTTCAAACTGTTGCATCATTATTGTTAAGGTAGACACATATTGTGTGTACCAATGTCCTAGACGAATCTAGCCACTTGAAAACTGCATTAGGATCTTTTAAATGGCTCAACCTATTTCATTATTTTTGATACTTCATATCATCAACGTCCAAGGCGATTCCTTAACCAGGACTGCCTGATCTACCAACTTGTTGCATAATTTTTCTCAGGGAGAAATATATATATATATATATATATGTATATATATATATATATATATGAATGTATATGCAGCTTTTTTTGCGACAAAAATCCACTTCTTTATTTCAGAGGTTTCGTCATAATCAACAGTAAAGAGGATTCCCAAATATGTGATTTGTCTGACATTTTCCAATGGTTGACCATTTACAAATTTACTGCGTTCATCATCACTTTCTTCACAAAGGATGTTCAACACCTTAGTTTTCTTTGCATTCAATTAGAGTCCAGCGCTTTCGGAGCTTTTTTTCATTATGTCAACAAGGCCTTTCAGTTTCTCCAATTTACTCGCTATCAATACTACATTTTCAGCATATCTTTCACACTTCCTTTTAAGCCTTCCAATGCTTGTCTCATTATGTATTCCTAGTAAATGGTAAAAAGGTACAACCCTGTCTCACCCCCTTTTCAATTGGGAACCTTTCAGTATCCCCATGTCTTTTTACGTACGTTCACTTTTTTTATCCTTGTACAATCCTATCAGTAAGTGCATGATGTGTATAGATGTAGGTCATCTTCATGTCTGCCCATAGTCTATGATGCACTTCCTATCAAAAGCCTGAATAGTCGATAAAAGCAAAGGTATTTATTTTTATTTCTTTCTTTGTTATTTTCTATCACCATTTTCAAGTAAATGATTTGATTTCTTGTTTATCTGTTTAGTCGAAGCCAGCTTGTTGTTCTGCGATCTCGTATTCGAACGTGGTATTTTTTAGCCTTCTGCCAATGAATTTCAGTAGGTTTTTGCAATTGTGGCTGATCAGTGCAATTGTCCTGTTGTTACAACACTCTGTGTGGCTGTGTGTGTGTGTGTGTGTGTGTGTGCAAGCTGCTGGAGGCAGATTGGAAGACCTCCTCGGTGAGCTCAAACCGGTCTCATGAAACGGGAAAAAACCTTCCCTCACCGCCAAAACAAGTGAATATCTATAGCCCACAACAACGGCCCCCCAGGATATAGCTGTGACCAAGTGAGTACGCTGCACGGGGAATATCTCTTTCAACTACAGGGGCGTCGAAGACGCACATTTCCTGGTTGGTTTTTCAAAAATTTTCTCCAAATCGACGACGAACCAGATTCGAAATCACACGAACGGCGAGATCGATTTCTTCAATGGTACGGAAGAATAGCTTGAATCGAAGGCTATTCGTTACTAACTAGTCAGAAAAACCTGGCTAATCAGCATCCCGGCATCACCACGTGGAGGTTGCCTTCTTGGACGCCCTGTTACAACACTGTAATGTGTCTCCCTTTTTCGGTACAAGAATGAATTCAGCCAGTCCCGAGGCCATTGCTTTTTCCCCCAAATCTCTGCACAAAGTTTGTGATAGAAGGTTATCCCTATTTCTCCAGATTTCTTTATTAACTCTGCGGTGACCTCGTCATCTTCTAGCCTCTCTCCTTCCTTCAGTTCCTTTTTGCTTCTCTGACGTCTTTCAGTAGTGTCTCTGGTTCCTTTTCTATTTCTTCCATCACTAAACTGGAGGTTTATCATCATCATTGCATACTCATCAACTTCGCTGATATGATGCTGGCGATTATAACATCCCAATTCTCCCTGTCTGAACACTTTCGTGCTAGAACGTCGAGGTTTATACTGATGTCCTCGCTGGTGACGACTTTAGCCAAATACAGCTAAATAAAATGTCGAAACATTTACACAGCCGAAAAATGTTAAGCTTTGAAATACTAAAGAGGTATTCGTCTAAGTTGTAGGTTATGGCAAAAGTTTGAAAGAAAAACAAAACTTTTTTTCTGTAAAATGTAAAGCAGTATTTGGTGTCATTCTATTTTACCAATTCAAATATGTATTGAAATTGACGAACATGTTTTTATCTTCAGCCTCCAATTCCTTTACGACCAAGAAATGCTTTTTAAAAGCATATAGATCTTCTGTAGAAACCTGCATGGCCATCGACAAAAGGTTCACTTCTTTGTTTATTTATTGTCGAATATTTATATCAAATAAGCCATTTAGAAATAGCACGTATACGCTATGTACAATAACATATCTGTTTTCCAATGGGGTCTTGTCCTAAATGCAAGAAAAAATGAAGCTTAAGCTTAAAGTTAATTTTTCTTGTGGTAATCTATCTATTCTATCGTTTTTTCTTAGGGCCCTTTTCACTTAAATTTTGTTGATTTCTTTCTATTACTGGAATTCATTCTTTTTTTAAATATTAGGCTGTGAAGGTCTCAAGGACAGAAAGTAGAACCAACGAAGTAGTGCGAATGGCTGGATACAAGAGGTCACCATCAGAGAAAGACAACTGGAATTCTTAGGATTGAGAAAGATTATCAGCATGAAAAATTATTATTGGGAAAGATTATCAGCATGAAAATTATTATTGGGAAAGATTATCAGCATGAAAATTATTATTGGGAAAGATTATCAGCATGAAAATCAGGGGATAAATTTCATGGCCAGCCTTAATAAGTATATATGTACAATGACCCATCAATAAACGAGAAATGAGCTCACAAGAAAGATTGGATGCAGACAGGAAAAAAGCGCCATGGTCATTGATGTCTGAAGATCAAATCAGACACTTTTAGAAGAAGAAGTTTAATTTACGTGAACTTTTCTTTATTTACTTGATTCAAAACTCATTTCTTTAAAATGTCACTAATTAAAAGAAGCTTTTTTACTAAGGTGCTATGTTTTATTTTTCCTTTTAATTTAGCTTGTATTGTTTTCTTGTCTTTTCTTTTGACCTTTATCTTTTGCTTTTAATGTAATTTTCCCTCAGCCATTGAGGCTCAAACAATGCCCTTCAGAGGGACTTTGTTTTGGCAGTGAGGAATTTATCGTCGGATGCCCTTCCTGAGGTAAACCAATGACTTTTCCTTTTGTAAAGTTACAAATTCTCCTCTCCCGCTCGGGGAATCGAACCCCGGAGCACCTACGTTACTGTGCAACTGCACTGACTATTAAACCACAGCTCTTCTGTTCTTTGTTTTGACCAATGAATCTAAATTTAAAAAAAGTGTGAATAAAGTAAAAAAATAGTCCCATTTCAATAATAAGTGTGTTACAGAGGTATTTCATAAAATCTGTAAAGAAATACCTCAAAAACTCTAGATGAGATAAAAGGTAAAGCAAATTATTTATAATTATTTACAACCCAAATAAGCATCATCACTATTATTTTAAAAAATCCATTACAGACAAGTTTTCTATAAAATCTAACTATTCAGGAAATAAATGACTTGGTTTTTAATTTGGATGAATCTAAGTCGTGACATTTATCAAATAACAATTAAATTGATTAAATGGTAAAACCCTTAATACCATTAACAGGAAATTAAGCGAAATAAAAAATTGTGCTTGAATTAGTGTGAAATATAATATAAGGTAAACATATTTTATCTTCAATTTCTATTTATTTTTTATTTCATAGACCATTTTTAAGTGTTCCCCCTGCAGGAACATGGGTGCTACAGGGGACATGTAAATATATTTAGTGATAGCAGTAAGCACACATTTTTAATGACCGAAATCTCATTATACTTTAGGTATTATCTTACAAATAAATACTTAAAATGTGCAGAATCATCAATCCCACTATTAACAACAAAAACACATAGATCTATATTGTTAGCATTAATTATAATTTGCTGAGCCTCGATGGTGCATCAAACCATCTAGTCTCAGCTGTTAATAGTGTGGTAATAGTGTCAGAGAGCTCTACACAGAACAACTGGACCTAATAATTAAGAAGAGAGAAAACCTCTGAAACGTATATCCACCTTACGTGAAGAACACCAGTGAGCACCTGAGACGACCTCTCCGACAACAAAATATTAAACGCTCCTTCTTGGCTACACACCTTAAGGAAGATTCTGTCAAAAGCAAAAGACCCAGCCCCCACTTGAAGAGAGAAGCAATGTAGTTTACAGACTACAATGTAAAGACTGTCTTGCCTCATACATTTTGAATCAAAGCGTTCCTTAGGTCAAAGGAAAGGAAACACGAGAGGTGTTCAAAAAAATGACATCAAGAATTCCGGACAGAAAAATAAATACTCTGTCTATCTGTCTGTCTGTCTCTCTCTTTCTCACACACACGCACAAACACACACACACAAAGTTCCGTATCCTCTGAGGACGTTGGTGATCATGGCTTTCCATTGGCGTATGTCTCTAGCCAGTTGAATTAAAGTAAGAGCATTAATATTGAATTTAAAGTGTCATTTATCCATCTGCATATATTTTCTAGATAAGCTACCCTTTGTCATCCTATGGCCCTTTTGCCCTCTATTTTTCCTGACAAAATTGTACTTTCAATCTTGCTTTTCCAATAATGTGTCCTGGGAATCTTAATTGCGTTTCCCGAATACGACTTACTAAACATCGCTTTCATTGTGCCATTCTTAAAACTTCCTCATTACTTTTCCTGTCAGTCAATGGAATTTTTAACAAGAACTACATCTCCGCAGCTTCCATAGTTTCACTTGTAATCCAACATTCACTACCGTATGTGAACACAGGTATTACATAGCTATTAACAATTCTTTTTCGTAAGTCTACTGTTAGACTTATATTCGTGAGTACATACACGTCTTAGTCACTTCTACCACCCGATGTAATTATACTACCCAAGTAGTTGAATTTCTTTGCCTGTTCAATTGGTTAATAAATAAGTACTACAACAAGAAAAATAAAAGAAACCATCCATTCCATACAGGACAACAACCAAATCAACAGTATACTTTACAATTTTTCTGAAATATGGTTTCCAGTACAACAGAAAAAATCCCATAACAAACACAAGATAGGTATGGCTGTACTCATCAAAACAACTCGATCTCTATCACCAACCCTGTTCACACTATCAAGATATAAAATATCTATAGCTAATTACTTGAGTAGCCTGACGATGGGAGAAGTATCTCTCGAAACGTAGCTTATAAAATGCTGATGACTCATGACATGAAAAACCCCTTACATCTGTAGATCATGTTTGTGTTCTATACTGCATTAATAGTCCTTCCTTGTCAACGAGTTAATACCATAGATATAATAATGTACACTTCATATTTTTATACATCTCTGATTGATACATCTTGTTCATCTGAGAAAAACATTCCATTTTGGGGTCTGTGTGATAGAGTGGGAAGTTCTGTTTAAGCACATGTAGAGATTGAAACCTTTTTCACAAACACTTGTATACTCACTTTTATAGCAGAGTAATTAGAATATTTACTTTTAAAAAGCAATATTAAAGAGTGATATACAACTAGAATTGACTTTGAAAGTACATAATTTTGTTGTGAAGCCAACCATTATGATAATACGTCTCCTTTGGCCGACAATCTTTGAACATTGAGAACATAATGCAGAATCTTTGAATAGTAAGATTATGATGAATAGATTGGGATTTATGCTCCCAGTGGCACCCATGTTCCCGTAACGGGACCATTTCTAAAATTAAAGCATATGACAAACAGCACCTCAATAACACAAACCGAGTGGTTGCCATTGCTAACTAATAAATACTCGTAAAAAGGAAAATACATTGAAAACACGAAGTTGTCCAATATGTTTAAAGATTAAGCAATAAATATTCAAAACGTTATCTAAAGTATTATATGAGATTTCTCAGAAAAAAATTTTTCTGCCCCTTTGAGCGCAAAACTTATTCCTCCTACCCAATGAATTGAATATATGTATTAGTTCAGACATAGCTGCAGATGGAATGAATTTGGAATGACAAAAAACAGCTAAAAGAAATCAACTTATACAGTTGCTCCCGTGGCGTTAGTGGGTTAAGTGTAATCAATTGACTTGGTCTTTTATCTTTAATTTTCAATGACTCTTTATGAAATGAAATATATTTAGATAAAGTGAAATTTCCCTTTATTATAGTACAAGGTAGTTCTAGGCTAAACCTAACAAAATTACAAACCAGAATTAATCTTACCAATTATCAGTAAAATAATGGAAAGGCTTATGTTACTTTGTGCCATCAAGTTTTTATTTTTTAATCAGTTTTTATTTTTAATCCTTTAAATTTCTATTAAAGTAGTTTTTATCTTAATTTTACAGGACACACATTGATAACAGCATATCTTTTTGTTGAAGTGTTTTATCCTGTATAAAGATTCATTATAAATAAATAAATAAATAAATAAGTCGTGTTCGACTTCTGGTGACTCAAATGATGACTGATCTTCAGTCGTTCCTATTGCGAGTAAGCTCTTTCAGGTGTTGCAGAGTTATCCTTGACGATGCTGTGACTTCATCTGACCATCTATTGCATAGTCTTCTTCTCTTTCTTTTGCCTTCTCAACCGCCAATTGCAATGATCTTTTCCATACTCCCACTATCTGTCCTCATAACATGACCAAAATGTGATCATTTCTGTCGCGGGATCAAGGCTTGAAAGGGTATTGCAGGCTTAACCTCCTCCAAAATTGATTTATTGGTTCACCTGGCATACAAAGGCACTTGTAACATGCGCCTGCGGTACCATGTCTCGAAGCTGTGAATCTTCTTTAAGTCATTTTTAAGAGGGGTTCCATGGCTCACAGGCGTATTTGACAATGGGGAAAATAAGGGCTTTCATTAACATCTGCTTCGTGTTCAGAGTCTTTTATTAGTTCTTTAGGTATATCATCGGACCCAGGAGTTATGTCTGCTGAGATGTCCTCTATTGTAGCTCTTACTTTTTTTTACTCCATAGTTTTTCTACGGATGTTTCTTTCACTGCTAAGTTATTGAAACGATTGGAGACATTGACGCTGTATTGCAAAGAAATTTGTGCCAAATCATATCACAATGGTTGTTTCGACTTTTTAATCTTGCGCAGCTTGACTCGTATCTTGGCACATAAGAGTTATGGTCTGAGCTGCAACAGACGCCTGGTAGTGTGTTTGACGAATGAACAGTATTACATCATCATTTTCTAACTATAAAGTAGTCAATTTGAACTCGGTATTGATCATCTGGTGATTTTCACGTGCAGACTAGTCGTTTCGGTTGCTCAAGCATGAAATAGCCTATGTGATTGTGACATAGTATTTTCGTATATAATTTCAACTCCATTTTGCCTTTCCACTTCATTGCCAGAGAACATGATCTTATCGTCACCACTTTGAAAGTGACCTTTAACGGCGCATCTTGCTTCATTGAGACTAATTATTTCACTCTTTCTGTGCAAAATTTCCATCTTAATTACTTCCAATTTTCCCACTTCCATAGTTCTGACATTAAGGGTTGCAACCTTGTGTATTTTGCAGAAGCTACGACAAAGATGTTGGACTCTGACTTTATCCACACCTGGGATTCACTGAAGGTTTGCGTAAGCTGGATCATTCCTGTTATCCCTACCGATCGCTTGCCTTTGCTCTTCCCCAGTACCATTTTGAGCAATTTCAAGCCCTGTAGTCTCACTGTCCAGCATCATATTCTCTGTGTTTGTGTTTTGAGTCATCATAAATTTTCTTGATGAGATACAGGAGTGGTTTAGCATTGCCTTCTCCTGTCCATGTCAGTTCTGAGTCTTCGTGCACTGGGAGGACAAAAGGAGCTGAAACTCACCCCTTACCACGTTCAGTTTGCCATCTGAAGAGAAGTACCCGGCTGTGGCCACTGTCATGTGCAAACAGTTTCTTGGAGCCAGTACTGAGAGATGGGTGTTCAAGAGTAAGCCATATGCGCTCAGCCATTAACTAAACCCAATGCAGCTGCTGATACGTCATATATAGTACTATAGTAGATGGTCCAAGTAGTTCCTGAATCATGGGTATATTTCAAGGTATCACTGTGATCGTTGCTCGAAACATTAAACCAAGAATAATACATATTAAGACTATCTAATGTGATGTAGTATGTCCGATTTATATCAAGAAACATTTCGGGATCTGAAAGTAACTGTAGAATTGTGAATTCTTGAATTTCTTTTACCGTCACTAGAACAGAGAAATATCTGGATTTTTATTTTTCATGTATTATATATGTACATATATATATATATATGTATATATATATATATGATACAAAAAGTTTGGTTGAGCACTCTATCTGAGATGGGAACCTGTTGTTAGCGTAATGCAATGCTCACTGCGCATGCGTAGTTTGAGCACTCTGGCAGGATCCCACAATAACTCTTTAAGCTGTGTTTGCTCCGGCAACATGGCCAGATAGTTATGTCTCAGAAGCTCTGTGCTGCACTGATGAGCCCACAAAGGGCGAAATGGTACTGTCTGCAGATTGAGTATATATATAACAAAAGGTCGAGTATTTGGTAAACCTCGTTTTACAGTTGTAAATCTTTATTTTCCTGTGAGAGTCTAGCCCCTGCCAATAAGGGAAGATGTTTCATAGATTTTCGNAAAGTTTGGTTGAGCACTCTATCTGAGATGGGAACCTGTTGTTAGCGTAATGCAATGCTCACTGCGCATGCGTAGTTTGAGCACTCTGGCAGGATCCCACAATAACTCTTTAAGCTGTGTTTGCTCCGGCAACATGGCCAGATAGTTATGTCTCAGAAGCTCTGTGCTGCACTGATGAGCCCACAAAGGGCGAAATGGTACTGTCTGCAGATTGAGTATATATATAACAAAAGGTCGAGTATTTGGTAAACCTCGTTTTACAGTTGTAAATCTTTATTTTCCTGTGAGAGTCTAGCCCCTGCCAATAAGGGAAGATGTTTCATAGATTTTCGGGGCTGCTATAATAAACCATACAACCCGTCAAATGTAATTTACCAGAAGACTTATGCTAAGAAATATTGGATAGCATATTTACGTTATTGAATACTTATACAGTTCTTGTAGAATAATGTTTACAGGGATTATACTGTTTGGTTATACCATTATACCAGTTCAAAAGTGTTTTAACTTTCTTGTCTTCGTAAACAATTTGACCACCTTTATCATCTCCAATAACCATTTCAATTATTAATCAGGAAACGTTTATGGTTATTCCTCCATACTTAACATTATCCAACTGATAAGCATTCCTTCGGTTTTGTTTGTACCTTTGAATACCCTCAGCAACCTTTTCTGCATCAGAAAACAATTCATCATACTTACTATTAATATCGTTTATTAATAGTTTTAAAATAACGTGAGAGTGATCAATCCAAAAATTATCACCGTTTTTTCACCGTTAGTTACGGGGGGGTTTTGGTACAGTTTTTCCCCAATTTCAGAAAAGTCACATGGTTTTTTTTAAATGGCATGATGTATGGACACGGTTGGTATCACTTTTTTGAGGCAGCACTAAAAGAAAACATTGCAAGTATGTGATTTCTATACCTGTTCAATGAAATAGGTTTATAGTGAAGAACTTTGTTTGCTTTTAATTTGCAATCACATGGGTGTTTTAATCAGAAGGAGTCCTACGCAAGTGTTATTTGGGGCCCAAATCAGATAAGGATTGGAGAGAATTTGCTCAAAACTCGTTGTAATTTTCTGTCCTGTTGTTTTCCAAGACATTATTACCATATCAACAACTGAGCACCAGATGTGTTGTTCCACGTCATTCATCGAGTAAATGAAATCAACATCTTTCATAAGTTTCCTTATATCTGGTCCACTGGCTTTCAACTTTTCATCGCTTATTCCAGAAAACATCTTACAAATGTATTTGAAACATTCTCCTTGCTTAGAACCTTGACAATTTGTTTCATCAGTCCCAGTTTAATGTGCAATGGAGGGAAGGTGATTTTGTCTCTGGAAACGAGAGCTTCATTGATGTAGATATGTTTTGTGTAGCCACTGTTTGCCAACCAGAGAGGAGCCGTGGCTTAATGGTTAGTGCAACTGCATAGTAACCAAGAGTTCCGGGTTCGATTCCCCGAGATGTCAAGGAGAATTTGGAACTTTACAAAGAAAAAAAAGCCATTGGTAAGCGTCAGGAAGGGCATCCGGCCAAGAAAATTCCTCACTGCCAAATGAAAGTCCCTCTGAAGGGCACCGTCTGAGCCCCAATTGCTGGGGAAAAATGACGTTAAAACTAAAAAAAAAAAAAAAAAAAAGAAACTGTTTGCCAACCAGAAAATTTACCATTTCCAAGACGACAAAAAGTCACCCATTTGTGATGCGAGTAGTTGATATGTTTCATGACGAGTTTGATGGCATCGCATTTTTCTTTCAATACTATTGAATATCTGATGGATACTGTGTAATGGTTCAGATTAGTTATCCGGGCTCTTAAAACAAAAACTGAAAAATAGTACTCCAAAATATTCAAACAGCCAAAGGGCTTTCCACAATCTATTCTTCAAACTCAAAAATACACAACAAAATATCATACACTTCTTCAGCTACACTTCCAATCTCCTCCTTAACATTCTCTTGTAAGGGTTTNCCAAGAAAATTCCTCCCTGCCAAATGAAAGACCCTCTGAAGGGCACCGTCTGAGCCCCAATTGCTGGGGAAAAATGACGTTAAAACTAAAAAAAAAAAAAAAAAAAAGAAACTGTTTGCCAACCAGAAAATTTACCATTTCCAAGACGACAAAAAGTCACCCATTTGTGATGCGAGTAGTTGATATGTTTCATGACGAGTTTGATGGCATCGCATTTTTCTTTCAATACTATTGAATATCTGATGGATACTGTGTAATGGTTCAGATTAGTTATCCGGGCTCTTAAAACAAAAACTGAAAAATAGTACTCCAAAATATTCAAACAGCCAAAGGGCTTTCCACAATCTATTCTTCAAACTCAAAAATACACAACAAAATATCATACACTTCTTCAGCTACACTTCCAATCTCCTCCTTAACATTCTCTTGTAAGGGTTTTTAAAGACTATTTACAATAGTTGTTTAACATCCAATCAGAACTGATTAATCAAAGGTCCCTAAATATCACAAGTGCCAATAACAAGACAAGCTCAATAGACCACATGTGAAAGAGTAACAGTCAAAAGCTACTATACACATGACAAGCACACGAAGTGGAGACGATTGGACAAATACATAGAACAGAAGTTAAAAGAAGTGCAAAAAGTAAAAATACTGGCAACCAGGGGGAAAATACCGTTACAACTGAAGCGTGACTGTGGTGCTATGAAGTGCTATGAACGCACTTTAAACAGGGCTTGGAACTCTCAAGGAACAGCTTTCATTCCGTAGGATTGTATGCTTGGACACCCAGACAAAGAAGAACACTCGTTGAATCGGTACAAAAGACAAGATCTTCGCTCTCTTTAAAGAACTGAATAACTGCTAACCTCCTTGATATGCAAAATTTTAGTAAATGGAATAAAGACTAAGTATTTCGTCGTGGTAATCCATTTATTTTCTAAATAGAGTCGAATCATACCAGTGAAAGCTAAAAAAGCTGAAAATGTAACTAAAACATTCCAAACTATCTTTAAAGAAGGTAGAATTTCTAAATACCTTTTGACCAACAAGGGTAAAGAGTTGTAAGACAAACATTTAAAAAACTTACTCAATAAACATAACATAACACTATACTCTACAAAAAACGAAGAAAAATCGTCTCTTCTTGAAAGATGGAATCGAACAATAAAGACAAAAATTTCGACGAGGTTCACTGCTCAAGGTAACACACCATATCTAGATGAGTTTCCAGAATTAGTTAATTAGACATAGTTCAATAAAAATGAAACCAGTGGAGGCCTCAAAGAAAAAAGAATGAAGATTAGTATATTTCAATTTGTACGGTAATATGAAAACTTCAAACAGAAACAGAAATCTAAAACAGATGACGAGGTTCTAATATCGATGTATAAACGAAATATATTTGACTAGGGCTAAAACAAAAAACTGGACAGAAGAATTATTTATAACAGATAAAATCCAACTAATGCAATCAATTATTAAATAAAGGATCACAATAATAGAGAGATAAGCGGGAGTTTTATGAACTTGCATTATTAAAAGTCAAGCAGGATGTTTTCCGTATTAATAAGGTCATTCGGAGAGATTATAAGAAGAAACAAGCTTTGATGAAATGGAAAGAAGGTAGTAATGACTTTAACAGTTGGATAATAATCAAAGACTTAAAGGATATATTAAGTGTTTAAATGAAATATTGAGTACAACTATATATGGAAAAACTAAAGAATGGCAGACATAAGGGTAGTAAGAATTACAGTTGAGGAAAGAAGGACGCTATAAGGTAATCAAACAGTAAATATATGGTTAATAAAAAATGGTGTTGTAATGTATGTGCTGGTCATAACTATACATTGGCCAGTAAAACAAAACACCTTAAAAGAAAAATGTACAACGATTATATGATAATGTTAAGAATTATTGATATAATACATAACAAATAAACCCTCCATTTAGTTTAAAGTAGGTATGTCAAACATACGGCCCGAGGGCCACCCCCTGTCCATTGTATGATTTAATCCGGCCCGGCATAAATTTCTGAGTATGTCAAAAATGAAACGAGTCTCTAGCTCATTTCTATCAAAAGTTGTGCTTGTTTTACGCATCCGTGGTAATTGTCTGCGCCATTACGTTGTGTGAGGTTGATCTTCCTGCCCGTTCAGTACTGCGTGGTATGTGAGTTGGCAGTGTCATTTATGGCCCTCTAGTGATTTGGATCCGGCTCTTGATCATCACCAACTTGATTGGAAAACAATTGTACGCAGGTGTGTATTGCTTTGCTCTTCAATAGTGTTATTATACCAAGCTCTGTTGGTGAAAAATAATTTTGTATAATTTATAGTTCAATCACTTGATTTACTTATTTGGACGCAATTGTATTATATGATTAGGATGGAAGCGTAGATTATGGGTTGCAGTTTTGTCAACGGAACTATCATTACGGTTGTATGTGTAACTGGCGCAATCGTGAGTGGCATGCAGTGGCACGCTCGAGACTACATCAGTCCTGTCGGGTGTATATTGAAGTGAACAGTGCTGTGTTGCACACAGCTAGTGAACCAGAGAGTTGATTGTTGTGAGTTATTTCAACGAAGTTTTGTTAATTGTATGTGTATTATATTGTGTATGTAATGTAAATAATATCATGCATATTATATGTGTATATAAAATGAAGGAAATAGAAGAACAATTATGATTTAATGAATTATATAGGAATTATTTTTTAACAAGGAATACTGTTGATTTGATTAAGGATTCTTTTTATACCGTTGAATACAATATTATTTTTTGTGGCAGGTTGTATCAACAATAAAACGAATGAAACTAGTGGCTTTTATGATTCCCGTCCACTAGCTGAACACTAAACAAGTTATCGCTCAACACACCCTTCCCGAAATGGCACTGTCAGAAAAAAGAAAAGTGGACACGGAGTGCAGAGTGTCCAGGAAAAAAGGACTGAGAAGTATTTATTCACAAAAGTGAATACAAAACTGGTGTGCTTGGTATGTAATCATCAAGTTGCAGTGTTCAAATAGTTTAATATTTGGCGCCACTATGAGACTCATCATGAAGACAAGTATGACCACGTGAAAGGACAAATAAGAAAAGTCGAGATAAAGAAATTGGTCGTTGGTCTGAAGAAAAAGCAGTCTACTTTCACGCGCATCCGCGATATTGCTGGTGGGGTTGTAAGAGCCATCTGCGTTGTTGTCAACGAGCTAGTGCAGGCATCCAAGCCATTTTCTGATGGGGAGTTGCAGACGTCGTGTGCCCTGAAAAGCGACCTACCTTTGCCAACATTAGTATGATAAGAAACACTGTCACACATCGGGTGACAGAGCTCTCAAGTGACTTGAGCAGCCAACTAAAAGAGGAAATCAAGTCATTTATCGCATTTTCAATTGCAATAGATGGGCGTACTGATGTCACAGGTATTGCTCGACTGGCCATATTCTTCAAAGGTGTTGATGAATCTTTGACCATCACCGAGGAGCTGCTTGAATTGGTGCCAAATGAGAAATGACACCACAACAGAAGACGACATTTTCAGCGCTCTTGTTGGAGCCCTGGACAAGGTGGGAGCGGACTGGTCCCTTGCCGTGCGCTTGGCTATCGACTGTGCGCCATCAATGGTCGGGAAAAAGGCAGGCGTTGCCTCAAACTTCCGTGACGAAGAACAGATCGCAAATGGAGGACAAAAGTTTTGGGCATTTCACTTTATTTTGCATCAGGAGGCGTTATGTTGCAAAACACTGCAAATGGACCATGTTATGAGTGTGGTTGTGAAAACTGTCAATTTCATCAGAGCGCGGTCTAAATTACCGTCAGTTTGACACTCTTCTCACTGATAATGACATTTATACTGGCCTACTATACCACACTGACGTGCGGTGGTTAAGCAGAGGTGCAGTACTCAAGTGCGTCTATGAGCTACGAAGGGAAATTGGACAGTTCCTGGAGAAGAAGGAACGCCCAGTATAGAACCTTAAATACCAGGAATGGGTACAGGATCTTACGTTTATGGTTGATATTACACAACACTTAAATACACTTAACACTACATTGCAAGGTCGTAACAGAGCTGTCACTTAATATTACGACAGCATAAGTGCGTTTAAGATGAAACTGTCACTATGGGAGACGAAGTTATCCAATGGTGACATCGCACATTTCTCTTGTCTCGCAGCTGTGCGTCCGAAGGCACCGGACCATCCCGATAATTATTTCAGTAAATATAAAGACAACATAACAGACTTGCTGCGAGAGTTTGAGCTGAGGTTTCAGGTATTCAGTGAGCTTGAGAACAAATTTGGTTTTCTTCGCTCGCCATTTACAGTGAAGCCTCCTGATATGCCAGCTGACATTCAATTCGAGCTTATTGACTTGCAGTGCGATTCCGCTATGAAGAATAAATTTGGGTCCGTGGGATTTGATACGTTTTATCAATATCTCGTGCCAGGTTAACCCAAATTAACAGCTATGGCTGCAAAGGTTCTATCTATGTTTGGGACTATTTATCTTTGTGAACAGGTGTTCTCCGTAATGAAGAATAATAAAACAGAGCAGCGCTCAAAGTTAAAAAATATACACTTGAATGATATTGTTAAATGTACTGCTGCTCAGGATTTGACACCTAATATTGTTGCACTTGTGAAGGCAAAAAGATGCCAAGTTTCAGGAGCCAGCAGCAGCAAGTATACTGCAGGAGTGCAGTGAGAGAGAAAAAAAGCAAAAAAAGTGTGATAACATAAAATTTGTTTGCACTCAAGAATACACAATGAGCACAATGATCTTTTGGCGGGAAATTTCGAGGTCAGACATGTTTATTTTAGCTCCTGAAATACTACTTTGATTTCTATGTATCTATTAAATACAACTTGATTTACTGGAAGTATTTAGCGTTTACTTAGTTGCAAAGGATATTTAATATCAAAAGTAGCATTGGATACATTTCCCTTGGAATAAAGACAACCTGAGATTCAATTTCGCTTGGCGTTCAGTTGTTGTGACGAGTGGACGAGTTTCTTTATCAATATCACGGTTTAATCTTCGCAGAATATAGTTCCTATTGGCATACTGGCTCGCTATTTTAAACGTTCATTTCTGATTTGACAACATTATTTATACGTTTTTTACACTGATTTCCAGTTATTTTTCTTTCATCAGAAATTCACAGGAGATATAATTCACGGCAGACAATGGCAGCAAAGAGGGCAGGCGTGTTTTTGCCGTCTCTTGTAATAGTGATATTATTAACATTCATGGTCAAAAAACAAAGTTTTTGTACTGCTGATGAAATAAGTATAACTTTTCACATGCCAGAAATGGAAATTCAAGAATCACACATATAGTCATCGTTGTTTATCGATAAATCACATAAACACTTCATCTAAACAACGAGAGGAAGTTCAGAAAAAAGCTTACGACTCATGACATGATAAAGCTATTACATCTATGGCTTCCTCTGAGTCCATAAAGTTCAGAATTTTCGAGAAAGTTTTTTATGTCTTTTACTGTTGTTATGTGGAGACATCGAACGTTGTCTTGGTCTAAACTATAATGGCTTAATGGATAATATCAATCAGTCTTGCAGCTAAATAGGTTTGAAAATATTTAGTCTCAACATCCGTGGCTTACAGGGAAATTTTGATGAACTCAGAAATATCTTAACAAACTCTAAAATCGACATTTTTGCTTTAAACGAGATTTTTGTGAACACTGACGCTTACATCAACATCAATGAAACCTTTAACATTACGGGATACACACTCCTTCATAAACCACACAAAAAGGGAACAGGAGGACGTGTTGCAATTTACATTAAGGACAATCTTGATTTTGTTTTGAGAGAGGATCTTGAAAATCGTGAAATTGAGAGCATCTACATCGAAATACGTCCGAAAAAGAGCAAACCCATCGTTTTTTGCTTTCTGTTCAGGCCCCCTCCCCCCTGATTCATCGGAATATCTTTCAAAAACGTTTCACAATCATCTCACAAATATTTTAGAATCTCTCAATAGAGAGGAAAAGGAGTCGATTATCATGGATGACTTGAACATTGATTACCTAAAAGAGTCAGATCACAAAGAACTGAAAGAACTTTTTATTGTTAATGGCTTCAAACAAATTATCAATAAGCCACTCGTACAACGGCATTGTCTACCACGCTAATCGATTTGATTTTTACTACCGATGCAAATAGCATAAAGAAATCCGAAGTTATTAACTGTTCTATGAGTGATCATGATATTATTGCTTGCATACGAAAATCGAATCATATCAAATATGAACCAGTGACAATTCAATGCAGAGACTTTTCAAAATACAACGTTGATGAAATAATCAGCGAACTCCTGAATGCAGACTGGGATCAGTTTTACAACACCAACTGTCCCATCGAGGCTTATGACCAATTTGAGGAACACCTGAGGACAAGTTTGAACAGACATGCACCTATCATCACCAAACACATCAAAGGCAAACCATCGCCCTGGTTGAACAATGATATCAAAAGTCATATGAACGAACGTGACCAACTCAGACGATAAGCGAAAAAGTCCGGCAAAACATGTGACTTGAAATCCTATACTTCGAAAAGAAACTACGTCAAAAATGAGATCTCAAGAACAAAGCTAAAATATTTTAACGATCAGCTTAAAGAAAATATGAAAAAACAGAGAAGTTTTGGAAGACCATCAAATAAATCTTTCCAACAAAAAATAAGTCAAACAAGATGCCAGTTTCGTTTTTAATTGATCAGAGGAAATCGAATGACCCAAAATTAATATCTGAAGGTTTTTGTACATTCTTCTCCAACATTGCATTCAGCCTGAAAAAGAAATCGTTTTTATTGAAAGATTTCATCCGGAGAATGAATTATCCAAGCAAACGATATATATCCTAGTCTCCCCAATTTCGAATTTTCTCCTGTTTCTGATGTTGAAGTTTTTAAATACATCAAAAATCTAAAACGAAAATGTGCAACTGGTTTGGACTGTATTCCAGCTTGTTTTCTGAAAGAGGTTGCTTATGTTATTGCTAAACCATTAACACATATCATCAATCGATCATTATCTACAGGACTCGTTCTAGACAAACTTAAATCAGCCCGTGTTACTCCAATTCGCAAATCTGGAGAAATCCACAGTTTTGATAATTACTGTCCAATCAGTATTCTATCTGTCATATCGAAATTGTTTGAAAAGTGTGTTCATCGTCAAATCTTGAACTATCTGGAGTCAAACCACCTCCTCTCCAGTAATCAGTTTGGGTATAGAAGCAAGCGTTTCACCGAATTAACAGCAGCTTACTTCACAGACACCATCCGAAAACACATGGATAAAGGCGAATTTACTGGTGCCATCTTTGTTGATTTAAGCAAGGCATTCGACACAATTGGACACTCGACCATAATCAACATACTACCACTATTTGGAATAACAGGAACACCACAAAATTGGATCTCAAGCTACCTATTCAGTCGT
This sequence comes from Morbakka virulenta, assembly GCA_003991215.1. Taxonomy (NCBI): domain Eukaryota; kingdom Metazoa; phylum Cnidaria; class Cubozoa; order Carybdeida; family Carukiidae; genus Morbakka; species Morbakka virulenta. Next base: position 267,132 of record RDPX01000172.1, read on the forward strand.
TATCAACAACATCAAATACAAAGGAACACTATTCCCACCACAACCAATCTTTTGTGGAGTAACCCAGGGATCAATCGTGGGTCCCCTGTTGTTCCTTTTGGTATTCAACGATGCAACCGAAACAATGAGTACCTTTCAAATGATAATGTATGCAGACGATACCGTCATATTCCACTCTCATAAATATCTCGACCAAATCAGAGTGAACTTGCAAATTGATTTTGATAACTTCATCAATTGGCTGAATCAAAATGAATTGATAATCAACACTAAAATTGGAAAAACCTTAACTATGCTGTTTGGTGCTGGGAAGAAAATCAGTCGTACTGAATCTACATCATTATCCATTAAACATGCAAATTCCACCATCAATCAAACCACGAAATACAAATACTTAGGACTTCTCCTTAACAATACCATCTGTTTGTCTGAGCACATGAAATCGACTATCAAGAAAGCATCATCAAGAGTTAACTTGTTGAAAAAAATAGACCCTTTATAGACTCTACAATTGCTGCATTGATTTATCAATCCATGATTTCACCTTTCCTGATATCTTGTGCATACATTACCTACGGAGCTACTCCTAATTACCTAAAGAAAAGTATTTTTGAATTAGAATTTTTAGAATTTTGGAGAAGCGTGCAGAGTAAATAATTGGTAGTAATGTATCTGTTGTTTCCTGTACTGACAACATAAAGCTAAAACGCATCTGCTTGTTTGTCCATCAGTGTATTCATGGAAATTGCTGTGATACCTTTGAAATTACTTTCGGGAGAATGAAAAGAAACGCATGGAGATGTAAATACATATGATACCTATAAATTCGTGACGTATACCTTGTTAAATAAGGAATTAAATATCTTACCTGTTGAGTATATACCTGCTATTGGTTGTAAGCTAATAAAATTGAATATAAAAGTTCCTCTCCCATACGAAGGAAAAACTCACGTTAGAGTTGTATTTAAAAAAACAAACAAAGACCTCTCAAGAGCTACGCTGTGAGCACGTGTGTTGTAGACTACGTATGGGACCAGATTAAGGGTAGACGAGGCTTTAAAACATAGGATTACGACATGCTGAAGAGGGAGATATATGGGTACGAACCTTAAGGTGATCTGATCAGTATCAATGAGCTGATTAGCTGGCCAAGTGAATGTCATTGTAATGTATCAATCCACGCTCTCGATAGTGGATATAGAAGTTTATCTCGCATAGTAAACACTGCTCAAATATAGTTCTAGTATACATAGTACAAGATCACCACTCTTTTTAAATAACAGAAGAAGAACTCAATATCGTTGCTTCAAAAGTAAACCAGGGAGGGTGCATCAATCTACTTAAATATATGTGAGACCTAAAATGGAAAAGACGCCATGACAATATTACATAGATTGAGTCAATTGAAGAAATAATTAATTTCAACAAAGAAAATCACAAAGTAGTCCTCCCTGAAAACCCACTGATAAAAACAGCCTTGGATATCTATAACAAAAAAGATTTGTTTTATGTCGAATATCTACATTGGAATAAGAAAGGTATTCTCGATGGATAAAGGATGTATTTACAACTGTCAGGAAGGACAAGGTAAAACATTTCTCATATGTGAAAACGTAAAGCAGACAGAGAAATCGTTGATTCTAACATTCACAAACAAGGGAATCGAAAACGTGAAGAGTTAACCAATTAAAACAGGTTTTAGCTGTTTTTTAAGTATTGATATCACACTTTTCAGATGCCATTTGAACAACACCAGTCTAAATCAAAAGATTGTTGTACAATGTAAAGACTTTTAGAATATGTTAATTTATTGGTATCACAATTTGTTACTTTCACATAATATCTTTTTATCATAGTTGTATTAAAAAAATCATAATTTTTATGAACAGCAGATTTTTTACATTTTTGCTAATGTGTAACAAGTTGAAGGTTATTTATTCTATTATCTTGTTGTAATTATTAATATGATTAATCACTTTTCCATCTGATATAGTGGTGTAAAAATAAGATCACTAAAAAGAACCATTTTTGACTATATTTTCTAACAGAATACATGATATAACCATTATAATTTTTTGGATGGTTTTCTTGGTGTTTTCCAATAATATCGATTTTATTTCCTCGTGCACCACTGGCGTACACATCACAAACTAGGTGAATATGATAAATACAATTCTTATTTCTATTATACTCATACTTTTGTAACAAACCATTTCTTTAAAAACACTTTTATCTAAAAAGTCATTTAAAGACATGTCATTTTATTATGCTATTGTAGTTTGCTTGGATTTTGTAATGAAGAAAGCAATGACAGGCGAAGATTTTTGCGCAACGCTCAAGTACTGTCCCTCCAAAATACTTAAGCATTTGCCGAGGATGGAGCCCGATGTTGCTGTCTTGCTGCCTGATGTCTTGCACAGTACAGGAGAACCTTAAGTCTAAGGTAAGGTCATGTTATTATAGTATGAATGATTATATTTGGAATTTATTTAATAAAGTTGATGAAAATGGAATTAATTTTATTGAAATACGAGATTTTGTTGCTATGATTCAAAATTTGAAAAATAAATATGTTACAAGAGATCCATATAATTTTAGAAACATGATATTAAAAGGTGCACCTAATAGAAAACAGGTTGAAGACCTTCTAAGATAGTTACTTTTTACAAAAATGCTCAAGCAGGAGATGATTATGAAGAAATAGAATGTTGTGTAATTAATAAAACTGCCTTTTTTAATAATAGAGCATTGACTATCATAAATCAAACTCAGGCAGAAAAATCTTTGGAATCAAAGCAACAAAAACGTTTAAATAAAGTTCATATATGATTATCAGTATTTAACTAAACACTATAATAAAAACTGTATGATAAATATAAAAAATGATGATGATAAATGTATTTTGTGGTGTCATATTGGATATTTAAACCCACCGAAAATAAATGTCACAAAATTTAAATATTTGATAAACAATTTCTACAAAATTTAGATTTTAGTGGGATAGAATTTTCAGTTACAATGAAAGAGAATAATAAAATTGAAAAACAAAATAATATCACTATTCATATACTTCCTTATGAAAATGAATTACATCCAATTAATATTTTTAAAGAGAAATTTATCAAACCAAATCAATTCAGTATTAGCAACTAAAGATGGAAAACAACATTATTTAATAAAAAATGGTTGTAAAGTAATGTACAATAAAACTGAAAATAAAATTTAAAAGCATTTCTGTTTGCAATGTGTTCAATGCTACAGTTCTGAGAGCGTGTTAGCAGATCATAAAGATAATTGCATTGAAATTAATGATGCTCAAGCTTTTCAAATCCTTGGTAAGGATAATAATATATTAAAAATTAATAATTATAACAAACAATTACAAATATTATTTGCTATATATAGGGATATGAAACATTAACAGAAAAAATACAAGGATGTGCACAGAGTCATAATGACATACACTGAAAAATATCAAAAGCATACAGATTGTGGATATGGTCATAAAATAGTATGTGGTTACGATGACAAAATACAAAAAAGTGATTCAACTCTATTAAGGTGAAAAAGCTATTTATAAGCTTATGGAAGCTGTGATAGATGAATTTCAGTAATGTAAAACTGTTACTTAGAACAAATTTAATAAATCTCTGAACATGACTGATATGGATGAGGAGAAATTTCAAAAAAGACACCATTTTCATATTTGTTAAAAAAAAGTATAATAAGGATATATCTGATCGACATGATTGCCATATAATTGGAAAATCTGCACATCAATACTTTAATTAAGATTAATATTGATCCTGATAGAGTTCAAGTACTTATATTGCATAATTTGTGAGGATATGATTCATACTTTATTATGTAAAATATTGAACAAAGAGCTAAAAATACTCTTTTTAAAAAAAGAAAGGAAATGAGTGTCAAATAAATATTAATGTTATGCTGAATAATATTTATATTAAGCCATAAAATATATGGCTTTCTTGTTGGGAAATAATTTAATATTTTTTTAATGTTTTCAGAATATGTCAAGTAGTTTAGATCCACTTCTTAACAATCTGCCTTAAGAAGCCTTCAAATATACTGTTAAAGAATTCCAAAATGAAGAACAGCTAGCATTAATGAAACATAAAGGGATATATCCTTATGATTACTTATATTCATTTAATAAGTCTGATAAAACTAAAGTACTAAACAAAAAAGAATTTTACAGTGCATTTAATTGATGAAAAAATTATTGACAAAGATTATCAACATGTTCAAGATGTTTGCAATACATTTAAATAAATAAACCTAGGTGCATATCATGATTTATATCTTGAAGAATATATTCTTTTGCTTGCTGATGTCTTTGAAAACTTCAGTAAAGTATGTATGGAATAATATAGATTAGATCCTTGTCATTATCTTATTAGTCCTGGTTTATCGTGGGATACAATGCTAAAAACGAGAGGTATTAAATGAGGGCTGATTACTGAAATAGACACGTATCAGTTTGTTGAAAAGGAAATGGGAGGTAGTATTTCATATATAGCTAATCCATTTGCTATAGCAATAACAAATACATGAAAACATATGATGAGAATGCGCCATCAAACTGGTATCACGTATTTAGATGCAAACAATTTTAATGCTGGGCTATGTCTCACCCTATGTCTCAATTATTAAGATAGACCTACAAAAGTATGATGAAGATATTAAGAAAGGTTTGATTCGAGAAGTTGATTTGGAGTATCAAGAGGAGTCACATGATCTTCATAATGATTATCCTCTAGCACCTGAGAAGATTAAAGTTCATGAATATTGCGTCATCGCTGTCGTCTTCAAATGCAATGTCTTCAGCAGTAGTCGGTGTTTAGGAATATTTTATAGCTTTTGATCCCTCATGCAGTGAAGAATCTCTACTGCATTCTTGATGGTCCATTTGTTTATGTTACTCAGGAAAGTTGTCCATGGCCGGCCTCGATCTTTCACACTGATACTTCCTGTCACCGCAATGTTCTTGATGCCTTCTTTTCTTACAATCTGGCCAAGAAAACTGCATTTGGCTCTTTCTTATAATTTTGATTAAATTGCTCTTTGTATTTCCTCTTTCCAGCACTTCTTCGTTGGTATCGTGTTCTGTATATGATATTTTCAGCATTCGTCTGTAGAATCACATTTATGCTGCTTCGAGTCGAGATTGCATTGCTTTTGAGATGGTCCAGATGTCACTTCCTTATGTTAGAATATGCGTAATGTAGATAAGTAGCACTTTGCCTGAGTGGGTTGAGCAGAATCTTCTTCATTCCTTGAAAAGAAACCTTTGCTATTTCTGTGCCCCTGATGATTTCCTTATCCCTTTGTTTGACTTGTTTTATCGCTTTTCCAGATGCAAGGAGATTACAGACTGCTGACTCTGCCTTCCTGCCAATTGCCATGCATTTTGTCTTATTAACCTTTAGTCTCAGACCCATTGCCCACTTGCATCCACCACCCTATCCAGTAGATGCTATAGTCCCTGTTCGGAGGTGGATATCAGAAATGTGTCATCGTCGTATCGGATGCTGTTTATAATGATGACTCCTACGGATATATCTTCTGTTTCACCCAACGTTCTCAGAATAAATTTCCAGTGTTGGTCGAACAAATTGAGGAACAGAACACAGCTCTGATGCATTCTTCTTCTTATGGGTTTGAAGTCAGAAAACACATTTTCGATTCTGACGCAGGCTGTATGCTTCCAGTAAAGATTGCAGAGAATTAAAATTTCTGCCGTCTGTATTGAAGAGTTGTAGGATATTCATAAGGTCTCCGAGCTTAACTCCGTCGAAGGCTTTACTGTAATCTATAAAACTGGCTCGTTTGGTAATTGTTTAAATTCAATCTAAAGATGCCATTCCTTGTTCCTGAGTCCTTTGTAAAGCCAAACTGCACTGGTGATATGTCGAGTAGCCATGCATCCCTTGCTCTAATGTGGCTCGTGAGACTGCATGTTGTAGCTTCTGGTTTTTGAGGGAAACAAATAAACACTGACTTATTCGTATCTGCAGGTATTTCTCCAAAGTCATAAATCTGATTTAGAAGCTCTGTGAGCTTTCGAAGTCCCATATATTCTAAAGCAGACACCATCTTTATCGTTATTTTGTTTGCCGCCGGGGATTTGTTCCTCTTCATCTTTTTAATCGCTGCAGTAAATTGAGACTGAAGACTTTTTGTCCATTGGAGATTTCTTATTACTGGTTTAGGACCCCTATCATTAGGGAATAGCTCTTGAATATACTCTCCTAATCTTTTTAAAGAATTTCTTCTCGTTACATGATTATTTTTTCATCTTTTGCTTAGATGCAGCCTAAAGGGGAACGTTTCTTTTTGCCAGGTAGTTCTATGACCTTTTGATACATTGACTTGGGCTCTCCATATTTTACCTTTTCCATGACTCACATTGTTCGCTGAGCCAATTTTCCTTGACAACTCTGCATTCTTTCTTGATTGCTCTGTTTAATCGGTAATATGCTCCGTCGTCTCGTCCGATCTTAGCTTTCCTTCGGTCATTTACCAGATGCAGGATTTCTTCAGACATCCATGGTTTTCTTCCTGTTCTCCACTTGGGCTCAATGACGAGGTTGCTACTAGTGACTATGTCGTCTTTCAAGATTTCCAATTTTTCGTTCTCATCTTGTAGCACTGTAAATACGTTCTCTACTGCAATCTTTTATCTCCCGTTCACCTCTTCCTCCTTCAAACGATCTAAGTTGAGCTTGGCCGGTGTTTTGTTTCTTCTTAGCTTCTTTAATTTTACTTTGAATATGCAGAGTACTGTATTATGATCACTATCACAATCGGCTCCCGGATTTGCTTTACAGTCTTAAATGGCATTACTCAATCGTTTTTTGTGACTATGATATAGTCAATTTGGTTCTTGGTTTGTACTTTGTCATATCCAGAGTCTCCTTCAGTGATTTTGAAATAACGTGTTTGCGATCATCTGATCATTGGCGACGCACCAGTTAAAAAAATTTCTCCATGTTCACTGCGGTCACCGTGGACTCCAGCGACTTCCTCTCTTGCGTTTCTTCCTACCTTGTTGTTGAAGTTTCCCATGATGATCTTGATTCCTTGTGATCCGCAGTGCTGTGTGATAAGGTCAACTGATTCATAGAATCTTTCTAATTCTTCCTCAGAGCAATTGACAGTTGGCGAATACAATTGTGCAAGTGAGATATCAAATAGTTTTTCTGTTGGTTTGACCAAAACCATTCTGTCTGATATGGGCAAGTGTCCTAGTAGACTTTTACTTGTGTTTTTATTCCGGTATCATTCCTACTCTGTTTTCATGCATTTTACCGCCAGAATATATTACTGTATGGCATTCATGTATGAATGCCCCTGAGGTGTCCCATCTTGTCTCACAGACAAGCATGTTATGCTAGTAATAAAATTACTAAAGAGAATCTTGTAGTTACTACAGATAATCCTTTATCTACTAGGGATGCTAATTATACATAAAATCAAAGAGATATTAATCTTAAATAGGTCGGCATATGTAGGTATTTTTATCTTAGATCTTGACAAAACATTAATGCATATATTTCATTATAGTTGTATTAAAAAGATATATAGTGATAAGGCTCAGTTGCTGTTCACATATATCAATTCTTTCACATATGAAAAAGAGACTGATGATAGTTATCAAGGTTTTGGGGATGATTAACAAAAATTTGATAATAATAATTATGCAGAATAGCCCCAATATTATGATAATACTAATAAAAACATAGTTGTTAAATTTAAAGATGAAGCTTGTGAAGTTCCAGNAGAGTTTTGATCCGCATTATTTTAATTTGGCAGGTTTTCTACAGCCCAATGCCCTTCCGGACACCAACCACAGTTATCGGGGGGGTGCCTAACCTTTGGTACAAGAATCTCCTCACAAGGCAGTAAGTGGCCCTCCCCGGCCGATGACCTCAAAAACAAGTACGTACGACCAGGAATGGGCCGCCCCAACTGAGGCAGGGAGGGCCGACAGAATGAAGGCCTCTATAACCCAGGGAGAGGTGGCTGAGCGGGTGGTACGCCTTGCCAAAGGCCGCTTCGGGACTATGCAAGGCAGGATTGTCCATTTACTAGGGATGCTAATTATACATAAAATCAAAGAGATATTAATCTTAAATAGGTCGGCATATGTAGGTATTTTTATCTTAGATCTTGACAAAACATTAATGCATATATTTCATTATAGTTGTATTAAAAAGATATATAGTGATAAGGCTCAGTTGCTGTTCACATATATCAATTCTTTCACATATGAAAAAGAGACTGATGATAGTTATCAAGGTTTTGGGGATGATTAACAAAAATTTGATAATAATAATTATGCAGAATATCCCCAATATTATGATAATACTAATAAAAACATAGTTGTTAAATTTAAAGATGAAGCTTGTGAAGTTCCAGTTGTTAAATTTGTTGGATTGAGAAGCAAAATGTATCTTACATTAAAAATTATGATAATGGTAGAAAGAACGCAAAAGGTATTAGGAAGAACATTATCAAAAACAATATCAAACATGAAGATAATAAGAATGTGTTATTTTCTAATAAACAATTTCATCAAAATATGAAAACTATTAAAAGTAATTCTTATAAACTTGGAAGCTATTCTATAAATAAAATACCATGGAGCTGCTTTGATGATAAAAGATACAGACATGAAAATGGAATAATAAACTATGCTAATGGAGATTGTAATAAAAAATTACTAAAATATAAGATGAGGATTATAAGATGATTAACATAAGATGGTTTATAATATTTCTTATGGGTTTAAGAAATAAAATCAATTTTTATTATTTTGTTTTAACAAATGTTATCATTAGAGGCGAAACAGATTAATTATTTTTCAAGCTATACTATTCTAAGGAAAGCCAAAGTAGTTACCATAAAATTAATTAATAATTGACAACCATCTTATGATTTTAAATGAAGTAGAAAAATCACATACGTCTTCACAAAATTGAAGTATACCATGTAATTTGAATGATGCAAATGATTTTAGGATTTAAGTCAATTAGATTAACATATTGAAAAAATATCAGAATCCATCTTAATCTTTTGTTGTGTGGATGCACCTCTTCGCTAGTTTTGAAGCAATCTTCAAACAATAGCTTCTCTCACCAGGGGCGTATCAGCTCGCATCCCTGCGACGAGATTTTGGACACCAAATTTACTTGCTTACTCATGTAGATTGTGACACCCAAATACTACGTCGTGCAGGAGCTTCCAGATCACAAGAAGCCGTAAGATGAAAACGATCATAAGATAACTATTTTATTAAAATAACTTGATAATATATCTTAAATAATTAATTGTGTGGACGTACCAATTGTATGTCTTATCTGATAATTAGTTTTATATCAAATGTAACCATTGTTTATTTGTAGAAGTGTTTCAAATCGTCATTTTGAATACATTTACATTTTCATTTACATTTTTATTACCCAGCTATATTAAACAGTTTTGCAACATATTTAATAATATATTTTTCATTAAAGACGACAACATCAATGTGATGATGATAAAATTTTGAGATTTTAAGATACCTTGATTGCAAAAAATGTATGGCATTGAGGAAAAAACCTCAAACCTGAAATCAGTGCAAAAAACCTACACAATATCAAATGTTGGTTTTACGTTTTAAGTTTTAAGTCATTGTTGGCTTTTACTGGTTTTGACAGGTAATGGGATGGGTGCAGAGAGTCTTCACGAGACATAACCTGGAAACTGCTGAAATAACTCAGTAGGCCAATCTTTGCAACCACCCACCCTAGTCGCCAAAGAAATATGACCTCATTTGACTCCAGGAGACCCACCTCAAGCAGACAAGCAGGCGGCCAACCATTGTAGGCTTAAAACTAACAGCTGAAATTTGCTATGAGACGTAAAAGCTCTGCTGTTTTCAAAAGCTGTTTCCAGACATTATTAAGCAGGAATAACTCTTGTTTAAAACATATTTTAGGTTCTTTGAATAAAATAAAAATCTACACTTTGTACTACAACGTGCCTGTTACTCCATGGCCATAAGTAAAAAACAGATCATATAAGTAAACATTGAAACCTACTGCGAGCACGACTGTAAATACGTGACAGACAAACCACAAGAGTACAAACACAGCGAACATGACAGGAACACTTAAAATAGGTAAATCCTATTATTCTTATTGTTTTTCAGTGTCCCTGACACTCTCCACGACTTTAAGAGTTCACTATACGGTGAACATTCTCTTCCAATAACTCGGTAATTCCCAATCGACTGTAGCTACAGTTTCTTCTGTTATCGGTCGGTTCGAACTGTGTATCAAGTACCTATGCTTTTTCGTACCCCAGCAAATTGTTCTGTACTTATGGGTACATAAAATAATTGACCACTGGTTGTAAATGTTCAATGTTATCCTCCATAACTGACGTAAACACAACAAAANAGGCGAAACAGATTAATTATTTTTCAAGCTATACTATTCTAAGGAAAGCCAAAGTAGTTACCATAAAATTAATTAATAATTGACAACCATCTTATGATTTTAAATGAAGTAGAAAAATCACATACGTCTTCACAAAATTGAAGTATACCATGTAATTTGAATGATGCAAATGATTTTAGGATTTAAGTCAATTAGATTAACATATTGAAAAAATATCAGAATCCATCTTAATCTTTTGTTGTGTGGATGCACCCCTTCGCTAGTTTTGAAGCAATCTTCAAACAATAGCTTCTCTCACCAGGGGCGTATCAGCTCGCATCCCTGCGACGAGATTTTGGACACCAAATTTACTTGCTTACTCATGTAGATTGTGACACCCAAATACTACGTCGTGCAGGAGCTTCCAGATCACAAGAAGCCGTAAGATGAAAACGATCATAAGATAACTATTTTATTAAAATAACTTGATAATATATCTTAAATAATTAATTGTGTGGACGTACCAATTGTATGTCTTATCTGATAATTAGTTTTATATCAAATGTAACCATTGTTTATTTGTAGAAGTGTTTCAAATCGTCATTTTGAATACATTTACATTTTCATTTACATTTTTATTACCCAGCTATATTAAACAGTTTTGCAACATATTTAATAATATATTTTTCATTAAAGACGACAACATCAATGTGATGATGATAAAATTTTGAGATTTTAAGATACCTTGATTGCAAAAAATGTATGGCATTGAGGAAAAAACCTCAAACCTGAAATCAGTGCAAAAAACCTACACAATATCAAATGTTGGTTTTACGTTTTAAGTTTTAAGTCATTGTTGGCTTTTACTGGTTTTGACAGGTAATGGGATGGGTGCAGAGAGTCTTCACGAGACATAACCTGGAAACTGCTGAAATAACTCAGTAGGCCAATCTTTGCAACCACCCACCCTAGTCGCCAAAGAAATATGACCTCATTTGACTCCAGGAGACCCACCTCAAGCAGACAAGCAGGCGGCCAACCATTGTAGGCTTAAAACTAACAGCTGAAATTTGCTATGAGACGTAAAAGCTCTGCTGTCTTCTGCAAACCAGATTTAAAGGTAAAAAAGATCCACATCACTAATGTTCCTGAGAACATCGAGTACATATCCGTATGCATCAAAGAGATGATAATCACTTCTATTTACAAACCACCAAACAGAGCATTCTCCAGCTATAACATTCCTGAAGCGTCACGATCTAAACACAGACCGATTGCTATTACTGTTAATGCAGTGGTTAAGCCCTTACAGGACCCTCCCCGCCAAAGTTTTAACCTGAAGAAGGCCAGTGACTATGCCAAATCACTTGATGAACTTCTAGTCAACGTGGAACATACGCCGGATTACTACCAGGTTTTCGTGAACTTGGTCAAACAAGCTGCCGAGCACAAATCCCAAGAGGGTGCAAAATGGATATATTGCTGGTCTAGGTCTAGGTACTATGGGCTTGTCATGGCTCTTAGGAATGATGAAAAACTGTCTGAGAACGCTGAAGATCCTCAAGATGTGGAGGAAGACCAAAGTGATTGCCAGTCCTAAACCAGGGAAAGATCCATTATCCCCCAAGAGCTACAGACCAATATCGTTGCTCTGTGTATCATACAAGCTGTTTAAATGGCTTATTCTCAATAGGATCAATAGCATCATTAAAGAAAACCTAACGAGTGACCAAGCAGCTTTTTGTCCAGGAAGGTCCTGCTATGGTCAACTCCTGAGATTGACCCAACACATCGAGAATGGCCAGCAGCGCAAGCTGACCACAGGCGCAACCTATGTCGACCGAACGACGGCTGCGTATGATACAGTCCAGCATCGACTAATGATATCCAAGGTCTACAACATGACTTCAGAGTATCAGCTGTGTCGAATGATCCAAACCTCCGACTAAATGCAGATTTTATGTGTCATTACAAGACAGGAAAGGTCTGTGTTTCAAGTTGAAAAGAGAATGTGCAAGGACGCTCCCTTGGTTTGCCCCAAGAGCGTCCTTGCACTCTCTCTCTCTTTTTAATGTTTACACCATCTATCAGCCCAAACCTCTTGGCTGTAGATGCTTCATTTATACTGACCATCTCTGCCTGTTGTGTGGCCTGTTGAGTGGTCCCAGGGGAGTAAAGCTTGGAAGCCGCTCTCCAAAGTATGTCAGAATACAAGCATGACAACCACCTCAAGCCAAACCTCTTTATGATACAGATCTGAGTTTCAGAAACTTGAATTTCATTAGAACTGAGAGCTCCTTGAATACAATCCCAACCCAACATACCTGGGGGTTACCTTAGGCCGAATACTCTCCTTTAAAAACCATATTTCCAATCTTAAATCGAACATCAGCACTAGAAACAACTTGTTACGGAAACTCGCCAACAGCAAGTGGGGTACCGAATCCCAAACATTACGCTTAACTGCACTTCCTCTTAGCTTTTCCACCGCAGAATATACCTGTCCATCATGGAGCAGGTCTGTTCACATTAAAAAATTGGATACGGCACTAAATGAAACCTATCGCTTTGTGACCGGATGCAGAAAATCTACCCCGGTGCCATGTCTATATGCTTAGGCTGGCAAAGACTGATGTTTTCCCCCTGAAATCCAGGGGAAAAACAACAGTCAAAGTAAGAAGACTAGATTGGTTGAAGATAAGAGCCATCCGCTCCATCAGTACCAAGCCCCAAGAAAGTGGTTAAGATCTCGTAACAGCTTCCTTGACACCGCGAGGTGTCTGGAGATCAATAAAATTGATCCTCGTGAGAACATTTGTCTGGATCAGTGGAATCAGCAAGGCTACCGCTAGCACGTATAGACTGACCGAGGCAAAGTTTCAAACGAACAAATGGCAGAGGGTGCGGGTTAGCCGTGGCAGGTCTGAAAGTCGCTCAATCGACTCAGGGGTAACCATGATAGATATATGGTTTCAAGTAAACAATTAGGGCTATAAAGAATGAATTAATGCCCTTGTGGGGCCATGCAGATAATGGACTATTTGCTCACTTTTAGCATGGCACCAAACTGCACGCCTATCTACCCGGCTGAACCCACCAAAGCAGCTCTAAATTGCCCCTTTCAATGAAGGGACAGTGTCTAATGCCAAGACAAGAAGAAGACAGATAAAAAGTACTCATTTCTTTAGTGTCTGCGTGACTTAATGTTCTGTACAATTAATTAGATTAAAATTCCTGAAGTGGATACTGAAATTTTTTTAATTGCACTGTGGTTTGCAAAGAATGCGGTTTTGAAAATGATTAAGTAGTCCGGTGTTGTATCAAAAAATGAAATGTAAACATGAATACAGGCATGAAGACGACAAGTAAAGTGTTTAATTTTGTAAGGAATGTGAAATTCTAAAGTCTAAAAGTATGTTTAACATTGATAACCATGGACATTATAATTCTTACACACAAACAAAATAATGTACTCGCAGATATTTGTTTATTACGTTAAACGATCTTAATATCAAATGTGACAAGGAAGAGTCACATAAAAAGAAGGATTTCGGAATACAAGAAAAGGCTTTGATAGAAGTTCTTTAAGGAAATATCGTAAAACTAGTCTAAATGTTTATTATCAACTTCACAAGTTCTTACAGCATCAGAGAAGTCTGAACACTGAAATAAAATCGTAAAAAGACAAATGATATCAAAGTTGAATATGACAGAATTATGAAACAAGTGTGGGGTAAATTGAGTTGGCCTTCGATCAATTACACAAGTCAACAAATGAAAAAAACAAGTTCTGAAACCTTAAGTTTAAGACCTGTTCCTGGGTAAATCGGTATCGCATCGTTTTTTGGCGATGGACTGGGTCATATAGATTTTGCTCATAGAAGCTGGCAGTTCAAGGATCAAGTGCATTCACTTTGCATTCTTAGGGAAAAAAATTTTGTTCATTCTAACTCTGGTTTATTTGTGGTCACTTAGCTTGGGTTTATAGTAAAATCTCACTGGGAGAGCTGCTACTAGTGAATGAGTTTCAGTACAAGTTTAGCATTCCGAGTGTGAGGTTGTGCCGTTCAGTCAGCCATGTTCATGGGCAACTTTTTAGTCTTTAAACATGTTGAATCTTCCGTCAAAAATTACGTTATGTATCCATTTAAACGTTTTTTGTGCATGAATGTAATGCGATTGTGTATAATATTTTGTTCTTTGTTTTCAGATTAGCTCCATGAAATAATATTAAGTAGTACGGCCTCTTTGTGTAGGAAGTATATCAATTGTCCTGATTCATTTTGTTATACGTATCCGCGGTCCATTTACTGTACCCGATCATAGAAAAAATATTAGTATGTTCGTGAAACAAGCGTATTTGGCTTATTTTCATATTAAATTAGGTGATCAAGACAAACCTTGGACTCCACACAATGTTTGTAAACCCTGTGTTGAAAATCTGCGTCAGTGGACAAAGGGCAAAAGGAAACAACTAGGATTTGGAATTCCTATGGTGTGGCGGGTGCCAAAAGAAAACAGGTAGACGATTGCTACTTTTGTCCCACAAAGAGCTCTAGTTATAGCAAGAAAACGAGTCATACCATAAATTACCCTAATCTTGATTCTGCTGTTCACCCAGTGCTACATTCACATGCTACCCCAATAGCTGTAGTCAAGGAACTTCCTTTAGTGGAGAGTGAAAACAAGACAAGTAAACCTCATGAACATAACAGTGATCCAGACTTTGCAAAGACAACTGACAAACAACCTGAAATCTTCAACCAGTTTGAACTAAATGGTTACGTTGGAGACTCAGGTCTGTCAAAAGAGTCTGCAGATGTGTTAGCCTCTAGACTTAAAGAAGAGAATTTGTCGGAAAATAATTTTACAAATGTTACTTTCCATTGCAACAGGGAGAAAGATCTATTGAAATTCTTTACAGCTGGAGAACAATTTGTTGTGTTTTAAATTATGATCCAAGTGAGTGGCGATTTTTCACAGACAGTTCAAAGAAGAGTCTGAAATGTGTTTTGCTTTATTGTTGAGAAGTGGTATGAGTCCAGATAAGAAACGCTTGTATGAAAACTGTAACCACCTAAATCCAAAACAAAACTGTTTACAAGATACAAGATCCACATTTTACATAAGCGAAAAATGAATAGTTTGCCGCATGATTCTTGACAAACGACTTCCTGGCCGGCTATTGTGCGAATGAAAAGCTGACTCTTGTAGCTATAATGAGTCATGCGTAATTGTAAGTAGTCATTACATCGCGTACTGTTTGATTGATCACTTGAAAATCACCGGAAGATGTCTGGGACTAGCCCAATCCAACACGCTCCCCCGGTTGACCAACGAAGTGGCTAATATACTCACAATATAAAAAATTTAAAATTTAAAAATGAGTACATGAACAAAAACGATGTGTATAAAAGAGTAACATATTGTCCTTTCTTAGAATTTCTCCAATAACAGCTGCAGTTCGTCTGCTAGATCTGACATTAACTGCAGGTTCTTGTTTCTGACTGACTTTTTCTGATTTTTCTTCAATACGATTTTTCTAAAAATCTGATTCTCTACGCGGGATTTCTAACGGCGATAAGTGTTTCAATGCACGAGTAACTTTTGTACCTTTTTTTGTCTGCAACCGGAATTTTGGCTGCACGTACGTTACCATCCTTACCAACAATGAGTTCACAAATATAAGCGAGTTTGCAAAATTGACGTTTTGTATGTTCATCCCTTACTACGACGATATCACAAACGGCTATGTCTGGTTTACGTATCGGACCCTTTTGATTCGGTATTTCTCTGTTATTCAACAAGTGCCGTAAATGCTCTTATTAGCGCCCTGGCCACTTTTTTAAAATTTCGACTTTTTGGGTGGGCGATTATTTGAGAGGGGCGCTTATAAAAAACTGCAATTTTTAATCACTCAACGCAACAATTTTTTTTCATATAACTGCAAGACATTATGAAAAAGTAAACAGAATGTAAATAACGTCGCTACAAAATCAGAATTTGTTTCAAATTTCTTCTACGTCAACTGGTTCGTCTTCGCTGTCGTATTCGTCTAAGACGAAAATTTCGTATCCATCATCTTCGATATCGGAATCAGTTACACTGATTGACGACAAAAATGGATTAGTTTCATCTTCTAACTCTTTCAATGACTCCATTTGTGATTTTAACCTCTCTCTACCGGTGGCACATGGCTGCGATTCTTTAAAACAATGAATAACGTCGTCCTCTGAGCCATCAACATTGATATTAAGTGCACATGACTTGAGCAATTGCTTGATAACGTCTGCAGATAAAGATGCCGCCGATCATAGATCCATTCAACAAGAACTTCTTCCATCTGTTGATCAAGAGGTTTACGTCCAGCACCTTCTAATCTCTTTCTTTTAGCACCATGATCTTTCCTTTTTAAAGAAAGCAACTCTTTCTTTTGACTTTTCCACTCTCTGATGCGTTTTCTTTCAACGTTGAACTTTTTACCTGTAGAATTGATACTGTTATTTTTGGCGGAACGCTATTGCTTCCAGTTTGAATTTCAAGGTAAAACTTGAAATCTTTTTTTATCTTGTGTGACATGGCAACTTCGTTTGATTCAAATTCTTTCGCCATTTTCACATTAGCACTTGTTGTTTTCAGCAAAAACAGTTGTGTCAGTTTTCAAATCAAAATGTTTTTCAAAAACTCGATATACTATGATAGTTCTTCAACATGGGTGCTTGAATTTACATGCACAAAATTTCACTGGACAGCTTTTTATGAACTACAATGGAGTGTAATTAACTGTGTGCGTGAAAACATCATGTGTGGCGAGGTGATCGAGGTGTGAAATCGAGGTGTGAAATCAACAGCAATTACTTCCAAAAGTTATTTTGTTGTTTTTAATCACATTCTATTTGAAGAACACAGCAAACAGGAGCCAATGGAGTGAAAGATACGAAATTTGGCAAGAGCAACACTTTTCTACAACGTGTATTATACATTAGAATTTGAAGCTGCCATTCGAGGTCATCATGTTTATCAGTCCAAATGGACTCCTGATGTTGATATGAAATTGAGTTGTCAATTTGATAAAAGGGAAGAAGCTAAAGGCAGGTCTACACACTCCGTTTTGAACAACTTTTTATCTGCGCAGTCTTAAGACGGAACGAAAATCTTACAGTTTCAGTGCGTCTACACAGTGCCAGTGTTTCATCAGTTTCGCTCAGTTTTTTTAAGACCGTCAATCATGGAGGAGGTACTCCGTTTAGCAACTTTGGCATTTTGTGTAGTGACAAAAAAAAGGAACGTCTTAGACGTGCCCGTCGTTCAAGATGGTCGCAGAAGTGGCTTTTGATTAGGAAAAACTTCTCCCATATAAAATTATTGCGTGAATTACGTGATGAGCCTAATGATTGGCGTGATTACTTAGGAATGGACATACACACATATTCTTATTTGTTGGAATTAGTGACACCTCTTATCATCAAAGACGATACACGTATAAGAACAGCAATTTCATCACACGAAAGGCTAAGCACAACGTTAAGATTTCTAACAACTGACAGAAGTTACAAAGACCTTGAATTCACAACAATAATCTCGAAGCAAACATTAAGTAAAATCATTCCCGAAACATGTGAAATTTTCTTGAAGGTGCTGAGGAATGAATACATCATCATCATCATCATCATCATCATCATCATCATCATCATCATCATTGTTCGACCTCAGTCGAGACGATGGATTGAACAACCTTCCTCCAGTAGTCTCGGTCTTCCATAGCTGCTTTAGGGTTTTGACCTGCTACTCCAGTATCTCTTATAATGGTATCTAAGAAAATCAATTTGCCAATACATGAAGGTAAGTCATAATGCTATTGTCTACAAAAGAATTTATTTTTACATAAACTTTAGTAAATATTGAAGGTTTCTCAATAACGCGAAAAGGAAACTGATGGTATTGTATATGAATAAAACCCGTTATTTATGCATGAACTTTATTAAGTATAGAATATTTTTCAGAAACAGGACAAGGAAATAGCTGTAGAAAAGTAGGTATACTTGAATTAAATAACTTGCAAGAAGTTCATATTGACAACTGTTGACGAGTAAGTTGCAACGGTAGGGTGGGTCACCTTTTGATTGACGTCTGTTTGTGGATCTTGTACACCTTCATGTGGGCTGATACTAGAAACTGGTGTAATTTTCCCACTTTTTGTATGCCCTTGAGTGTACGAAAGTCTTTCTGGGACGTCAGGGACGTAGTTATGTAGCATAGACTGCGGCTGTTGCTCCATGGAAGGCTATTTATTGTCCAACTGTTGGTGAAAGAGTATGTGGCATTGTAAACTGTTGGGGCATATTCTGTTGACACAATCTTCTTTCATTCACTAATCCACAATCATCTTCTCGCTGGCTTGTGGTATCAACAACTTTAAAGTTTCTGGTAAGCGCACCTAACTCAGATTCAAATAACACGTCGGAAATTAGTATCTGAGCGACTGTGTTTTGGGAACTAGTGAAGTCTCGGAGTTTATTTGCCACGTACTTTATTTGCCACGTACTTTCCGGATACCGTATACGCATCATCTCCCTGTTAAGACTCTAGTTTTCTTCCTACCAACTTCATAACTTCAGTTGTCGCATCCTCATCTGGAACTCCCTTTCTCTTTGGAGCTGAAGAGTTCGATCTTGAAGAATTATGTGACACAATTTTGCTAGTATGGACACTCGACTCTTCGGAAATAGGAGTTTTTTAACTCCGCCCACTGTCAGTAGCACTGTCATGCACATTTTCTTCCACCTGGAAACAATAACTAACTTTATTAAGGGGACCGGAAACTTATTATAATATATTTTATTATGAGCTCGACACCTTTTTTCTTAGAATAATTTCTACTTTGCCTCAAATACAATAGAAGGCAATGCTCTTAGAATTCTTTTATCCCTTCGGGTGTCAAATTTCAGTTACATATCTACATTCTGAAAAAAAATTTTATTAGGTTTTTCATTGAATTTCTTTTCAGTTTCCCAAGACTGAAGAGGAGTGGCCTGAAGTTGCACCTCAGTTTGAAACAATGTGGTAGTTCCCTCATTGTTTAGGCAGCATCGATGGAAAACAAATCAGGATTGTGCCACCTAAAGGAAGCGGATCATACTTTTTTAATTATAAAAAACCCACAGTGTTGTACGTATGGCTATTGCAAATGCCAATTGCGAATTTCTGTATTGTGATACAGGTACAAACGGTAGGATCTCAGATGGAGATATAATAAATAACACTAAATTTTATGACAAACTATGTACGAATGATTTAAGAATTCCTAAGACCTGGTCCATTGAAAATTTAAACACAATTTTACGATATGTTTTCGTAGGTGACGAAGCTTTTGTTATGCGTCCAGGCCTTCTTAAACTATATCGATGAGATAACTTAACAAAGGAACGAAGAATCTTCAGTATTACCGCCTATCTAGTGCGAGGCGTGTCGTTGGACACCTTCCGCTCAAGCAATCAAAACTTCTAAAGCAATTTCTTGATGCAGATAAAAAAACACGTTGATAGCAACCGTTATTGGAAAAAGGAAAAGAAAAGTTGGACTTGTAATCCCTAATAGATACACAGCAATGACAGTAAAAAAAGAGAAGATAGATGTTTTAAGTAATGAACTTATAAAAAAGAAACAAAACTTTAAATATGAGAAGAGTGTAACGATTTTAAAAGGAAAGCTGTTTTTATATTAACATGTTTTTTCCTAATATACCCTCAAAAATTAGCCAAAACTCAAGTAAGAGCCCCCTTTAGCTCTAATTTTGTACTCGAGGGTGCTTTTAGGATGGGCGCTTATTGGAGAGGGGCGGTAACTCGAGAGTGGGCGCTAATTCGTGCATTTACGGTATTCGTTTTTCCAACGTTTGCTAAATTGTTGCAATAAATGACGATGGTACTTTACACGTTTGGTAAGCAATTCATTTGTGCTAAAGATTTCAAAATGTTTGTCGTTAGGCGTACGATTAACAATGTATCTATAAATCAATTCCGACGGCGTTAATAGATACGATATACCTTCTGTGTTATCTTAAATGTATGTAATTGACCTGGCATTAATAATACCTTTGATTTCAATTAATATGTAATTCTTCATGAATTAATGACGTTCGACCAATATCCTTCCTCAAACATCACTTCATGGATCAAACAATGCGCTCCCATGCCTCACCCATCCAGGCGGCCCTTTGAATGGAAAAATGCCAATAGATACCCCTGTATGCAAGGTGAGATTTCACTTTGTTAGACAAAATTACCTTCCCGGCATCTTTCACAGCTTCCTTAAAAGTCTTAGCGTTGTCTGAAATGGTGGTTCTTGGTAGCTCTCCGAACTGTGAAACGTCTAAAAACGTGTAAAAATGACGTTATGTCCAACTTTTCCAAAAGTTCTAAATAAAAAGCTCTGGTGAACATGCATGTAAACAAATGTACACCTTCTCGCTAGCATTTGATTGTTTGTTTCTCACGAACAATGGCGCAGCAAAATCTATACCTGTATTGCTAAAAGGCGGACCATGGTCTACACGAATGTATGGTAAACCCTGCGATGGAATTGGATTATAAAATACACCTTCTAATCTTTTACATGTGACACACCTTCGAACGAGTTTCTTTGCGATTTCTCTACCTCGCAAAATCCAATACCTGTGATTTGATCGCATTAAGTGTCTCGAACACCATTGTGATACACAGAATCATGATATTCACGAACAATTAATTCCGAATACAAATGTTTCGATGGAAACAAGATTGGTTTCTTACATTGCAGATCAATAGATGCGTTTTTATTTCGAGATTTCGACCTTAAAATACCTTCACTATCCATAAACAGATTGAATTGTGACACAAGTAACGCGGGTTTACGATCAATACGAAATTTCTCATTAGAAACATACATGGTTTCGTTTTCAAAAGATTCTGACTGTACAGAACAAATAACGGCTTTTTCAGCATGAGTAATTTCACTATCATCTAATTCCGATTGTTTGATCTTTGCGTGTTCCCTGCAATTGCGAATAAATCTGAAACACCAACCTACAACTCTAATTAGCTACCTTTACTACTAAATTTACCGAAATCCACAACATTCGATAGCTTTCCTGATGTTTCTTTTGCAAGAAGCGCAAAAGTGAGTTATGGTGGATTTTTTAAATATTTCTTGATACACATCTGTTTCTGAATTTCCTGTAGATATGTCACTAAGCCATTCTGAGAAGGAAAGTTTAAGAAACTTGGGACCCTCCCACCATAGCATATTCCCTGGGAGGCCCCTTCCCTGGATGCTCCTGGACAGTAGATCGGCTGGATTAACGATTCCTGGACAAAACCTTTATTGATTGCGAGAAGAAAGCTTTAAAATTTCTTTCACTCGATTTCTGACAAATTGATTCCAAGGCTTGTTGTTCCGAATTCAAAACAAAGTTGTCAATACGTCGACTCAAGAATACGCAGGTATCTTTCCTTCGAATGATTTGATTGCAAGTGCATCAGTAACGAATCTCATGTGTTTGGCTAAAAGAGACGCTCCCATTAATTCTAACCTTGGGATACTTTGATCTTTATAGGTGTAACTCTTGATTTGGATGATAAAAGTTTCACGTCAATCTCACCGTTATCGTACTCAACTCTGATGTAGATTACAGAGCCGAAGGCGCTTTTGCTACTGTCAGGGAACCCGTGCAACTGAATATCCTTGATTTTCATGTTCTTGAAATAAGACCTGGGGAATGAAATCTGAGTCAATTCATTAAGCTGTGAAATAAGATCAGAATATTTCAAACGAAATTCACCCTGAAGTTCCTCATTGCATGATATACCCTCGATACACATGACCTGGAATAAAGATTTGAGTCTAATAACAAAAGGACGCAGTACATCCAACGGGTCAAATACCTTGGCAGTTAGTTTCAACAATGATCGTTTCGTGACCAGTACTGTTTGAGCGTATTTGCATAGTTCGATTACGTCAAAATGTATCCGGTCAGTTACTGTGTTCCAGTTGACCCCAAAATTTTGGTCTCGTCACTACGTTCAGTGATTGTCATGGTTTCTTTTCCTGAAAAGCAATTCGTGTTAGGATGCGAATGAGTCGATTGACTCTCCCTTTGTTCGATACCCGCAAGCAGTTTTTTTCAGTTTGAATTCCATTTACATAAATTGAAACCTGCGACTTTTGTGATTTCCTTCTCAGCGCTATAAATTTCCAAACCATTACTTACACCTTGGCACTCTGTGGTCAAATCATCAACGTAAAACATGGAAATCGAATCAATGAGATTTGGGTGACTTTCCTTGTAAAGTATTAATGTAAAAGTAATCTGGCTCACCTATACTGAACAATAAAAGGATTATCACAAGAAATGTCATTAAACCAATAAAACCTCAAATAATCACGATCCTCTTTGTCTATGCTAATTTGTAGGAATGCTTTTTTGATATCTGCTGTCAATGCGACAGGATTAGCATGGAATTTTATCACCAGATCAAAAATTTGCGGTATTTAATTCGAACCCATTTCAAGGCATTCATTCAGTGACAAAGAAAGTTTTGACGACTTAGCACTACCATCAAACACAATAAGTAGTTTACTTGTTTGTCTGTCGTCACGGATAACATCATGATGTGGAAGGAAATGTAAATTAACCTTGGTTTCTTTGTCTTCTCGGACCCTTTTAATTACCCCTGCTGCGAGTTGTTCACGAAAAATTTGATCATACAATTCAAAGAGCATTGGATCATTGCTTAATTGTGATTGCAATAATTTTAAACGATTTAAACACAACTGACGGTTGTCAGACAGATTTTCGAGCATGCCGGGCTTCCAGGGAAGATTTTCTTTGTACCGTTCACCGTTGAAATGAATGTTGCAAGTTTCTATGGACCTTGTTACTTCTGAATCGATTTCCGAAACGCTATCAACAGGGTCAACCTCAAAAACGTGTTTCAAAGAATAATTCAATTCTTCAACTTCCGATATAGCGTTTTCTACATTTATTCCTTCAAAAACAACAATTGTAGTTAACAATTAATTGCTAACGTTTGTTGTGACTGACCCTGGTCCGGATACAAGCCAACCTAACCTGCTACTTACCGCGACCGGACTAGAATAACCCTTCATTTCACCTAAAACAAAATCATGGTAAAAATCTGCACTTATCAGTAAATCAATGCAGTTACGGTCATTTTCAATGAATTCCGAGCGATCAGCTAATTCTAAGCATATCAAATGTAGGTATGAATCTTTGTTCACGTTTGCGAACGAAGTTACTGATGAGCAAATTACCGGTTGACTAAGTAAGGTAACTTCGATAAGACTGTTATCTGATGTTTCAATATTTAACTTGACACGTACGCAACTTTGTTTGCGGTATTTGGTATTTCCAAATGTGTTTAAATTGAGCATTTCCTTACCTACTCAAACAAGGCCTAGCTTAATACGTAATGCCACGATTTTTAGTTGTTAAGCCCTTTTTAGATAGGTACCTCTTAGCCCATTCATCATTAGGTTTTCTTCTTTGTTTCCTTATGCATTCAGACAGCTGATGCACAACAGTGTTCTTACGTCATAGTCGACAGTTTTGCATACTTGGGATTTTCGCATCGTTTTCTCTACCTCCTTATCCCCTCTGTTCCCTTCTCCAAGATGTCCATTGAAATCAGCTTCGATCACGCTTCTCTCTCCGTCAGGTATCC
>RDPX01000172.1:292422-326722 GCA_003991215.1 Morbakka virulenta
ACCAATCCTTAAAGTCATCTGCCTGGTTT
Source organism: Morbakka virulenta (assembly GCA_003991215.1). Taxonomy (NCBI): domain Eukaryota; kingdom Metazoa; phylum Cnidaria; class Cubozoa; order Carybdeida; family Carukiidae; genus Morbakka; species Morbakka virulenta. Next base: position 292,452 of record RDPX01000172.1, read on the forward strand.
TTTCCTTCTCACGTTTTTTTCTCTTTTTCTTGCCTCCTCTTCTTTTGACTCTTTTCCTTTGTTGTTCAGCAGTACCATAGTTCCCGGCACCACCCTGCTGGCCAATGGTGTTGGCGGTCGTTGGTTACCCGGGCCTCGAACGATCCGGAATGATTTGAAGAGTTTTGATCCGCATTATTTTAATTTGGCAGGTTTTCTACAGCCGAATGCCCTTCCGGACACCAATCACAGTTATCGGGGGTGTGCCTAACCTTTGGTACAAGAATCTCCTCACAAGGCAGTAAGTGGCCATCCCCGGCCGATGACCTCAAAAACAAGTACGTACGACCAGGAATGGGCCGCCCCAACTGAGGCAGGGAGGGCCGACAGAATGAAGGCCTCTATAACCCCAGGGAGAGGTGGCTGAGCGGGTGGTACGCCTTGCCAAAGGCCGCTTCGGGACTATGCAAGGCAGGATTGTCCATTTCCTGAGGTACATGTTGAACTCACAAACCCAAGCACACATAAATAAACTAAAAATTGAAAATAAGAATGGCATCAATTTTATTTTTTGATACCTACAAGGATTTAACAATTGGGTGGGATCTTCTAATGTTTAACTAAATATTGGAAGCAGAGTAACTACAATGTTAGTGTCATATAATTTTTGTAAAATTTGTTTGGATACCGTACAAGATTGGCGAATACCAAGCGAGAAATCTTTGTCGACACCCAAGGTGATTCAACTCAATAAACAAAATATCTGATTCTCATACCATTGCCTGTAGAGAGTTTTAGCATCATCAGTAAACTAATACCTATAATTGACCAAAACGATTGCAAGTAAGAGAAAAATATTTAAGCTAGCAATTCAGAGAATTTATCTGAATTGCTAGCTTATATGTATTATTATGAAATATGAAAATATATGTATTATTATATATATTATATATATATGTATTATTATCATATTATCAATAATTATTGATAAGAGATATTAAAAGGGGTGCATATGAATTACCTAAACTGTGTTTGTAAGATAAGTCGTTGAAAAATTTATTGTTTATTGAAATAATCTTCGCTAATTTTTCATGGATTATTTCTGTGATGATATGGTAAAGCCAGAAGATGCTTGTTAAGAGCATTTGCGTACAGCTTTCCGTATTCAGATGTTGCAGCTTGACTTCTTTGAGACTTGATTGATTTTGTCTGAAATCAATGTTGATAACTGAATTTGGCTGAAGAACAAAAGACACAAGGGTTATTGTACCTTAAAGTAACTCAGCTTGCTCAATAAATTATAGCCTTATCTGCTGACAAGGCTATACTTTATAATATTAGAAACGTACATATATTAAAAATTTCTTTCATATATAGTTAAGTTCACCTGCTTTTTATTTGAGAAACAGTAAGTAATATTGGAAGCAAAACACAAAATCAAAGAAAAGTCTTCTCATCGGATTTGGTTCCTGTTACAAGAAGAATTTGATGAAGATTATCTCATAAAAATGAAAGGTAGAGAAAACATTGCGGTCTTTTCTATCGCCTATTTCATAAATAATGACGTTAACGACGTCAATGGACAGTTTTAAATGCCAATAAAACTAATTTCACAAGTGATAAAAACAAAGTGGATACGATTCTTTTTTCCTTGTTTACAACTCATTATAAAAAACGTCAACACAGCAAAAAAAATGATCACACTAATTTGCATCGCAGGAAGAGAAAGCAAAAACTGTAGTATTTATGATATTTATGATAAAGTATTCTGCTGAAGAAGAGCACATAACCTCAGAGATATTTTAGACCAACAGATATTTTTGAGCATGCAAACTTCATACCAAGCCTATCCTAAGAAACGAGATTTGAAGAAACGTATCCTAGAAACATTTCAACCCCTTTAAATAGAACACATTTATTCATGCAAGGAATATCAAGTAGATTAAATCTCTGCTGACAAGTCAGGAGAAATAGAGAAAACTAGATAAATTCTGCTAAGTGATGGTTACCCCAACAATATACTGTTCAACGTAATTCAGTATAAATAATGTAGTTTCCAAAATCCTTTTAAACGGAGTACTGAAACGTGCCCTATTTATCTTCAAGCTACCCTGGTTAGGCTTACTTTCCACTAAATTCGGATATCAAATAACCAGAGTAGTTTTCGTATTCTGTTGAGCTTCTGGACCCACCTCGCAAAACATTTTTCTCTCATCTGTTAGGAATTTCTTGCCTGCCACAAATTTAGGCTTCATTGTTTAAGAGTTGAGGAGTTTGTACGATACCAGGTATATAGACCATACATCTTTAAGATTGCTAGATAGAATAAAACGACACGGGCCTAGTCTTTACTGAAAGTAACTATTTGTTATTCGATTTCAGCCAAAAAGGTATTGCAGGAGAGTACACAGAATTGTTTATTTTGATTCGCTTATGGCATAACATGGAGTAGAGCACTGCTACTGAGTCTCGAATCCAGTGAAAATTTCGAACTAAAATATTTCCAAGTAATTAACAGACCCAGATCTGATTAATGTTAGAGCATTGGATGGAATTCATTTCCAACTTTTGTAATCTTTTCTTTGTAAACAAAAATAAATGATGTAATGATTTTGAGTTGTTTTGGACAGCCAATCACAACAAGTGGCGTACTATGTCGCTCCCTTCCAAGCATTTCCTTATTCTTGTTTCTTGGATCAATTAGTTGCCAGCGAAAATCTTTTCACCAACATAAATGTAATTTTTATAACAATATTCAGATTATGTTTCTCTGTTTTATTAAGAGGACGTAATGAATGATTCAATCATTTAAATGAAAAAGGTAACACTGCTGTATGATAAATCTGCTATTTTACTCTCTTGTATTCATAATATATTCAAAAACGTTTATCATTTGATACCCAAGGAGTATCCGCAAAATAGAGATTTTCGTAAGACAGTTCGGCTGAAATTGTGTAATAAATGGTTCCCAGTGCTAGATCAGATCCGTCAGTGTTAAGATTAATGGACATTCCCAACCCCAAGTCGTTTTTAAATAGGACAAAAGGTCAACTAAGCAGGAGAATCAAAGGTCACCAAACAAAGTGACGTCTTTCTTTGTGTCTGAACGATGGTTACACTATGGCTAGTAACCCCAAGCTTGAGTAAATTATGGACAGAGAAATAGAAAATAGAATTTTCAAAATATTATTTTCGATCAGAACATCGTATTTAGACTAATCTGAGATGATAGGTATTAACTACATAACGTTATTTAGGTCTGTATCTTGTCTAGATAAATAGTTGTTTAGATTTCCTTTTAGTTAAAAATCCTGTGTTTTTACACATATGTAGAATAATAAAAAGTAATAAAAAAGTCATGGTAAAACCAAAAGATCTAATGTAGTTGCAACAGTCAACAAAGGCTTAACGTATGCTGTTGGCATAGTGATATCAGGGTGGCACANCAATATACTGTTCAACGTAATTCAGTATAAATAATGTAGTTTCCAAAATCCTTTTAAACGGAGTACTGAAACGTGCCCTATTTATCTTCAAGCTACCCTGGTTAGGCTTACTTTCCACTAAATTCGGATATCAAATAACCAGAGTAGTTTTCGTATTCTGTTGAGCTTCTGGACCCACCTCGCAAAACATTTTTCTCTCATCTGTTAGGAATTTCTTGCCTGCCACAAATTTAGGCTTCATTGTTTAAGAGTTGAGGAGTTTGTACGATACCAGGTATATAGACCATACATCTTTAAGATTGCTAGATAGAATAAAACGACACGGGCCTAGTCTTTACTGAAAGTAACTATTTGTTATTCGACTTCAGCCAAAAAGGTATTGCAGGAGAGTACACAGAATTGTTTATTTTGATTCGCTTATGGCATAACATGGAGTAGAGCACTGCTTTTAGATTGTTTTTAGTCTTATTTTATCTTTATTACATGTCAATATTTCTGTTCATATACTTAGCGATCCTTAATCTTCTATCTTTGTAGTGAATTGAAGTTAATTGAATCAAGTCTGTTAATCCAATCAAATACCACAGTATATTGGATCCTTGCACGTAAGCAGGCGAGGAGAGCAAGAGGACATCAAGAGGGTCACCAGCATGAAAGTAGAAGGAAAGAGAGGGCGAGGCCGGCCGACGCACCGATGGCGAGACACCATCCAGAATGACATGAAGCTGTGGAATCTGGAGTTATCCGACACCCAAGAGCGAGAAAGATGGAGAGCACTGCTCAAGAGAGGAGCGCTGCAGACACCCGCGACCCGATAAGTAACAGCGAAAAAGGTGAGAAAAAAAAATTGGATTCTTGCAATGCAAACAGTCAGTGCCAAATTTCCAGCAAGAGCAAAAGAACAGATGGGTTGCAAGGCTGAAAGTAAAGCGGTGAAGCATCAGAGCAAGAGAAAGGTACTGAAACATCCTCTGCAGTAAAAGAGATAATGAAGATATAAGCAATTTTAACGGTCAAAGCATTACAAATTTGCTCCAGTTCCATTTCTTTCTGTTACTTTTTATCAATAATGCCGAGCACTGGTAAAACCTGTCATTTTTGTCCACTTCTTTAAAAATATTAGATTAACACTGAGGTCGATGTTTATGATAACTTTTCTGGTTGACTCTTTGGGGTCCTAAATGCCAAAAATGGCCTTGCAGGTGAAAGTTGTCAAGTATGACTTGAGTTTTAAGCAACAATTTTTTCTCCACCATATCAATTAAAGTTTTTAAATGGCTGAGGTTTTATCTTATTAATGTAGAGCAAGTATTTTAACGAATACTTAAAAAGGTACTATATTGGAAAGCCGCCGGCATTAGAAACGTTGTCATCAACTGTTGGTTCTGTGAAAAACTAGGTACTAGCATTTCAGCAAACAATATATTGAAATTTTAATGCCGGAAAAGGCTAGAGCTGGATTAAGACACAAATAGAGCCTAAAACAATATTGTGTATTGTGATAGCAAGTCAATCAAACTGAGTCAGTAAGAAGGGCTTCAATTTATAAACGGAAATAGAGTGATGAGTCAATGGATAATGAAGTATCAAAATGAACGGAAAAAAAGGAATATTATAAGAGTTCTGTATTACTTCTTTTTAAATAATTTTTTTTATCTGTTGGCTTAGTAATATATACGGTTCGCCACGCCTGTACACATTCCAAGGTTCTCCACTGACTGGACTAGGTTTTGCTTTCCCATTGTCAATAGACTTGATCATCTGTGAAGCCATGTTGTTCTCACGACCAGCTAATCAGTTTGTCGATCAGTACTACTGGAACTACTGCTACTAGGTCGTAAATCTGACAATGGAGGCTAAGAGTGTACTAGCACTTGCGCAAGGTACACACTCAAGCTAGTGGAGGGAAGGAGTTGCTTTACTTCTCCATTCTGTAGCGCAACCCAGGTTAGGATCCAGCCACCTCCCACTGTATTACTACCGGTCTAAAAGACGAAAAAGCTATATAAAAACTAGAACTAAGGAGGAAAATGAAATAAATTGAAATCATTACAAAGAAAAGGAAAACTAAAAAGTCAGAAGGTAAGAAAAGCATTTAGCAATTAACCTAGAGGCAGTACAGCGCACAACTCAGTAAAGGAATGCAAAGCACAAAACATTCACAAACAGTGTGAAAAATAACAGATACAATAAAGATTGTGCTTGTTACCGATTTATTTCTGCTATATTCGATTTTCCTAAAAAAATTGTCCAACATTCGCATTCTTGTGCATCGAGGCACTTATGTACAAGTTAACAAGCACTTCATTACTTATAGGCATGAGTGTGTTTATGGCACGGTTTTCTAGTGATTGAAGTCTCGATTTCTCGTTGTCCTTAATATACTGGTTTGAAGGGAACAGAAAATTACACTGGTTCACAAAGGAATTGAGGCAATCACAAAAATAGCTCTTTTAACTTTGTGGCTGCTGAATTCAGATTTGAAATCCTTTTTTACTCATCATCTCCAGTTTTTTTTATATGCATACTGTACATTTTCTAGACATACTGTATATAAAGGCGTACAGTATATGCATTCAAGGCTAATTTATATATATATATATATCTATTTATATAGCATATATATATAATGTTATTCTATCACTTACATTTATTGTATAATAACTAAAAAGAAGACATAAGTCACACAATATTATAAATTAGCCCTGAATACATATACTGTACACCTTTATATATAGTATGTCTAGAAAATGTACAGTATGCATATTAAAAAAACTGAAGATGATGAGTAAAAAAGGATATATATAAAATATCAAGATGGATTTTGGCAGTTAATTGAATTTATTTTGGGTTTTTTCAGATCCTCCAATGGCTTCAAGCTCATCAAAACAGCGAGGATGCCTCAACAAGGTCAATTCTTTCTGCTACATGTGTGAGGACTTTACGACAGTTGCACAGCGTTGCATCAATACTTCCCTCCTCAGAACTGCCAACTTTCATTATTTTGACTGTAAAATTGATAATCAGGACAAATCTTGGGTTCCTCACATCTGTTGTAAACCCTGCTACAATGGACTAACTGCTTGGTTTAATGGCAAGAAAGCGGCTTTCAACTTTCCAGTGCAGATGGTTTGGAGAGAGCCACGAAGCCATACAGATGATTTTGATTTTTATCTAACAAATATGACTGGCTTTTTAAAAATGCATCTTCTGGAAAAATGATCAAATATCCCAACCTTCCATCTGCTATGAGACCCGTTCCCCATTGAGGTGATCTTCCTGTCCCAACACCTCCAGTAAATAAGGATTTCCTTTCCTTTTCTGATGAAGAAATGCCTTTAAGGAAAGATTCTGCCAAGTCAATCTCTTCCGAAGATATTGACTCTTCTTATTCAGGAACAAGTGGCAAAAGTGCATTGCCACTTGTTCCCGCAAGAAGTAGTCTAGGTCGTTCATCACAGCTGCCAATACTTGCGTTCCCAGCTGCATATTTAATTTTCAAATCTATGTGAATAAGTCTGGGTAGATGTAAGAGCCACCATAATCACTGTCATATTCTACTCTCCTTTTGTTAGTTCAACTAGAGTAAAGCTACTGTTTTGCTTTGACAGCATCTCAGAAATCTCAAATGAGTTGGCTTTTTTAACATTTGATATTGTCACAAACTGCCCTTGTCTTTCTTTTCAAGTACAAATCTCATGGCTATCACCAAAAATAACACTTAAAATGGATTTGTCTTTAAATGGAGCCACCCTTCCCAATTGTTATTTGCTAAGATTTTAATCAGTTTCAACACTAATCAAATCCTCTACCCATCAAACTCTCTACCTCAGCCATTCTTGCACAGGTCGCGTTGTCAGCAGCGCAAGTCGAGAACATATATCGTGTCTGCTTTCAAGAGATTGGAAAGCATTTCAATTTTTATAATGCATTTTGGCTGGCAACATAATGGTTATTGGGTAATTATCTCATTTTAGGCATGAAATATTAAATGAAATCTATGAAATTGAATTGACTGTTAACCTATCAGGGAGGTTTTTTAGTTTCCCTTTTTCGTTTTTCTTCTTCTTCTTCTTCTTCTTCTTCTTCTTCTTCTTCTCTTGACAGATAGATCAGCGCTAATCCTCTGTTCCAAGTTAAAGGTTGTACAAAAAATGGAGAAAAGAACATGCAAGATATGGGAAAAAGGAGATACAGTAACAGAAGTATATCAACAATGGATTGAAACAATAACGATAACGGAAAGAGTGTAAAAGAATTCCAAGCAAGAGAGCTTATAATAAGACTGTATGGAAATGAATAACAACAACAGAGAAGATAAAAACGAATGTAAAAACAAACAAAATAAAGAGAAAAATGCAAAATTAAGAAAACGTAATGAACTTTTAGGAGAAATCATATACAACAAAGAACAAAAACAACACAATAATAGACTTGCAGCTACAGTGGAAAGCCTACGAAGAGAAGGAAGATGAATGAAGGAAACTATCTTCTGAGACTTAAGAAAGAAACTTAAAAGAAGAAAAGATGAATATTTTCTTGCCATGAGAAATGAAAAAGAAGACATAACTGAGAATAAAGAGTAAATTAAAAAATATATTTAAAAAATTTACAATCAACTATTCAGGGAAAAAAGAGCCAACATCATGAGAGGAAAAAGATCTTCACTAATCAACAAAAGTGAAAGGACAACAATGGAAGGAGCATGGACTTGTGGAAAAAGGAGGCAAAGAAATCCAGAAATCTCTTCATCAAATGTTTCAAAAAATCATAAATGAGGTGGAAAAACCTTTAGAGTGAGAAAGGATACGCAATAAATTTCTGCTTAAAAACAAACGCAATAGAAGAGAAGTGCAAAACAGCGGGAGGTACTTTTATCACCAACACCACAAGCAAAATATTTGATAAGGTACTTCGAAGGAAGATTGGAAAAAATTTAAAGGTAGATGAAGGACCAAGTAGTGCAGGAAGGAATGGTAGGCTACTGATAATTAGATTATACTTTATTGAAATAGACATTCCACCTGGAGAAACAAAGTCAATAAAAGTAAAAGAAATAGTGAAAAAGGGGACGGTCTATGGTCTATTGGTTTGCTGTGTCAACTCTGTCAAGGTCAGCAATGTGAAAGAACCCACAAAGACATTCATAAAACCAACAAGAAAAGTAGGAACAATGGCATTTGTCAACGATATCATGGCAGTAGGAAGATAACAAAAAGTAGAGAAGGTCGGAAGGAACCTTGCGAAAGATCGAAAACCAACTATAAGAAAGTAAAAAGAAATCAAAAAGAAATACTGTACAAGCAAAGAGAATAGAAATTGAAAGAATGAGTGGAGAACTAACAACTAAAGTTACTCTTATGTTATACGAAATAACAATCATCTATAATATATATAATCTATAAGTGTAGACTAATTGAAGACAGGAAAATAAAGTTCTTTACGAAATAACATAAGCTGAATCCCTAAAAAACATACAACTACCACAGTCAAACTCATACGGGAAATTTTGATAAAACTGGGAATCTGGGCACTCTAATGCAGGATTTCTTATCGACAACTAATGCTATGGCAAGACTTACTGAACTCAGAGGAACAAAGATGTAGGAGACAATCAAAAAGAAGTGAAATGGGAAGTAGGGTGGTAATAAAGAACTTGAACAAATAGTTTAAATTAATAATAAATCACAAACAACCACAAAATCAGAATGGAAAAAAAATTAAATAAGTGGATGGAAAAAAACCTGGTGAACAAAGAAAGGATCAAATGAAAAAGATGGAGACAAAAAAAAATATTGAAAGACATGAATACATGTATATGAATAAAGTAAAGATTTCAATAAGTTGCAGAATTAACAAGTTGAAATCAGAAATGTACGACATAGGAAATAAATTTGGGAAGAAACAAAAGTGTATAGGATGCAAACAGGATAAATGTATTGAGCATATAACAGAATGCAGAGACTTAGCATCACAGATGGAAAGGAAAGCAGACAAAAAATGGATAGATATAGGAAATGAGGAAGGATTGTTACACATGGAAAAACACTTGAAAATTATTTCCAGACGAAAGAAAATTAAATGTAAACTGAATAATTGGAAGAGAAATATCGTATGGTGCTAATATTGCTTTGTATAATATAGAAAAGTAATAAAAAGAAGAGTAATATGCTTTCTGAAAACATGCAAAGTGAGCTATAAAGATACACAAAATTCACTCACAAGTCGATTGAGGAACTGCTGCCAGCTTCACCTGTTTGATGTCTCTCATTCTGCACCGGGAAAAGTGAGGATGTTAAGTTCGTTGATGTTGTCTCTTTCCTTTCTATGCCTTCCTCGTGATATTTTATTTTCAGTCGGTCCGGTCATCGAGACCTTTGCTTCTAGTTATGTATGTGCCCTATGTTCCTGAGCATCTTTACTTTGACATCTGTTAGTAGTACCAAAGGGCCAAGCTGGTAAGCTTTATCTTAGATGCCGTCATCATCCAGCGTACGCAGCTTTATTTAGCAAGTTAAAATGCCAAAGAACGTCACAGCAGGAATTTCGTATTTGTTTTGATGGCTCGGATTTTTCAAATATTTATTACGCTGGAGAAATAGAGTGCGGTAAAATAATAATTCTATACTTTTCATAAATAAAATTATTGAATTATAAAATTATTCAATATGAATTATTGAGTTTATCTTAGAAGTCAATACAATCGTATGATAAAGGAAAGCACTCAGAAGTCAAAGAGTTCCACAGTTTAGCAGTCTGAGGGGGAAAACGTCACTACTAGAAAGATAGTATATATAATTCAATAATTATACTATGTATCAAAATTATTGAATTCATGGTCTAAATACCAGCATTAAAAATATTCACAGTTACAGGTCTGGCAATGTAAATAATTTTTCACAACTCCAAATATCTGGATGCCTGTAAAATCTAAAATATACTTGATCAAAAACTTAAAATGGACCTATGAGACTTTTAACTATGCAGTATATGAAAACTGTATTCAAATGGTCAGAACACTGTCAGAACATTTAAAAAGTGCAGTTTTTCTACCTTATGTGAATGACAGGGAGGTGCATCTTTCAATTTCAGGATCACTCTTTAAACAATGTGTCACAAAAAATTAAATTCAAAGTTATATATGTTAAAAAGACATGCACGACGCTTTTCAAAAATGTGCAACACTCTCATTGCATATTTGAAATGCAAGATGTATGAAGCTTCTAAAAGTACTGAATATTTTGCTGAAAAGATTGACTCTTCTTTGGTAAACTATGCATATTGTATCATAGACCAAACTATGAATTAAGTACCAGAACAGATAAAATAGAATATATCAACATAAAAGCATTTTATAGACTTTATAATATTCACCAATAAATACTTGTTCCCTGGTTTCAAAATTAGGTGACAAGGGGTACTTTGTATCTATAAATGGTATATTTTTTATTGCTTCATGTTTTTAATGATTCTAATGTAGTCGCTGTCAAAAATTCAAGTGATCCTTCTGATCTAGAAACTTTTGTCCTGTAACTCTTTTTTTCTGTCACATGGGGGAATTTGAACAACTTATTGATAATGTACTGGCAGAATTCTTGCAGAACCTTGGTCCATTTGTTGATATTTGGTACGAATTTCAAGGATCTCCCTCGACTGGCGACCTTTCCACTGTAATCACAGAACTTATTTATAGGCTTATGGATACGTCTGGTTGAGAAAGGAACTACACCTTTGGATATTTTGAAGGCATGGTGTCATGCTGGCTTGCTTCATACATGTTCTAGTTGTGGTATTTGAAGATGTGTCTGGTATCATTCAGAAAGTTCTTCTCAGATTGCAAAATGCGTGTCATACTGCATGTCATACTTATAAGATGGTTGTTTTTTCGTATCGTGCTTCAGATAAACTTAGGCCTGATGCCATCTTGTGTCGTTAAACATTTACCCCCCATGCTTTCATGAGTACTGTTCCCATAGCTGGACAGGTGCTTCTTCGTCTCATCTTGATGCTCTTGATCGAGTTCAGATACTTTTTTATAACCTTTTTGGTCTAAATCGTAAATCTTTGTTTCATCGGAGAAAAATGATTTCAGTCTTTTTATAGATATTATCATTGGAAGTGCTTTGATGAGCTGTGATAATCATCTCCATCAATGCCATTTACTTCTCTTCTTTAGTTCTTACAATATAAATAAAGCTATTGGTTTGCTTCGGTGCTATCAATTCAGTTTGTTGCATCTCGTGTGGATCATTTCCCTCGGCATCTTCATCCTTATCCGGTTGTTGCTCCTATTTGCAATAAATCTATCTTTCTAGTAATGACATTTTCCCCCTCAGACTGCTAAACTGTGGAACTCTTTGACTTCTGAGTGCTTTTCTCTATCATACGACTGTATTGACTTCTAAGATAAACTCCTATCTTCTGGCCCAATCGTTTTTACTGTAAACGTACATGAATTTTATTGTTCTGTTTTTCTTCATTTCTCCAGTTTTGAAATCTATTTCTTTGTTGGTCCTGGAAAGGTCTAAAAATAACGTTACTGTAGAACATATATCGCACTTGTAGCAATTTTATTAAAACTTGAAATACATATAGTAATAAGCGAAAAGTACTTATCAACTTTTGATGTGTCCTTCAGCAGTAAAAAAATACTATCAATTTCATTAGTTGGTCACTGAGATCCAGCAGGCATCACTTTTGGATAATACAGTATTTTGATTTCCGCTGTTCTCTTCAAAAATTCCTATCTACGAATTCCTTTCTTTGTGATGGGCAATATATCCATTAGCATACACATGTTTTAATGTGATCAGTCGGTTTTTATATGCAAGGTATCATCAAAATATTCACTATCCGAAGGTTTGGCTTAAAATGGTGAACATTTCCTGGCTTTGATTTTTCAATTTGAAAATATTGTTTCTTTCGTTGCTCTTTCTACAAGACTGACCTACAATAATTTTATCTTCTTAATAGCTCCTTACAAAATCCTTGCTTGTTTCAGGTGTTAAAATGTGATTACTATAAGATCTTTGTAACTGGCTCATTTTGTTAGTCTTAACAGTCCTGCCAATGATATTACATGCGGAGTTTTCATGACCTTTTGAAATCAAGGATGTTGTTTTTCTCTCCAAAATTCGACTCGTGAAAACTACGATTTGCAATGTTTTTGACATGTTTTGGCCTGTACAACAATCTAATGCTTACTAATTTCAATTTTTGGTAACTCGTATTTAACAGCATTTACTAAGTCTTTTTGAACATCTGATAAAAAAAATAATTTTCAGCTAAACCCCACCCCTTCATACTTGCATTCATAAAGCAGCACTGAATGATGGGTGTAATATTGCTTATTATCCTTCAAATAAAGTGGAGCGACTATGTGAGTAATGAAGAGGTGCTACAGCGAGCAGATGCTAAGGATATCGAGATCACGCTTATCAAAAGTCGCTTGCGTTGGCTTGGTCATGTGTCAAGGATGGACGACAACCGTCCCATTAAGGCTCGGCGAGGTTGATAAAGGTACTCGTCCTGTTGGTCAACCGAAACTGCGTTACAAGGACACCTGTAAGTGTTCCTAAGTCAGGAAGAATTTTAGATCAATGGCAAGATTTGGTTGTTGACCGTCCGCTCTTTAGAAGAGCCATTGGAAATGTTTGTGGGAATATGAATGCACATCGAATTGCAATTTACCAAAGACGAAAGGAGCACCGAGCTCGAAAGAAAGCTATAAGTGGAAATTAATTGAATAGAATTTACTTTATTATGTATATTTTAAGTGTTTCTACACGTGTCGAGCTTCAGGCGTATTATTATTATCATCAATTATAGGACTCGATCTCATCCTTGATAATGAAAGTGCAGCTTTCAGCAAAATTATCCAGAACAATTGCTCTCTTAATTGATTCTCTGCTTACTTTCTTTTACGCTTCTTGATTGACATGTGCAGTCAAACCATCGGCTGATTTCATTAGCAATGACGGTTGCTGTTTTGGAGGCTGCACTGAACCATTGCCATTTATTCTTCAAGTGTTTTAGTTACATTCATTGAATCTGTAATCGGAATAACATCTAATTCCATGACACCATTAAAGACCAAAGGGGAACTCACTTGAACCGGCAATAACAGAGCATTCTCGTGCGAAGGCTTCAAGATTTGAAAATCGGATCATAAGTTGTGGGTGCATCTTTTCAAAGTGCGAGTTAAGTGAACTAACGTTAGCTACGTTTCCGTTAGTGCGTATTTTTGTTATGCTCAGTGGAATTGACCTGGTATCAATCGAGGCTACTCCTCTTCGTGAAATAACATATTTCCCGATGACACTCAGTCCTTAATGTTAGCAGTTACGGATGCCACCATAACTTGGCTTCCCTTGCTCTTTTGATAGTACACTTGGAAATTGGCAACAAACCTGCAAGTTCTAGTAGGTGCAGAAGCAAGTAATATTTTTTCCCGATAGTAGGTGAGTGACGTTTTCAGACTTCCACCGGACTGTTAAGATGAGATCCTTTCTGCTGTTAGCTTTACATGGGATAGATAACCATCAGTTATATTTATCAATACCTATTGGCGCTACGAGTGATTGCTGAAAGCTCTAATTCCCCTTTTAGCCTTTCCCTTACGTACGGTATCTCTTGATACCTCGTCCAAGTATGGGTTTTGATTCGTTTCACCTTCACTTTCAAAAGATTTTGTCTACTACTTTTCTTGAATGGAACTAGTCATTTACTTTCCGTTTTATGTATCGACATTTATTTCTCTATCAATTAGAGATTGCTCCTTCTTGTTCCTCAATATCTACTTCAGTATGAGCTTGGCCATAACAACTCTTCACATTCCTGCATGGAAGAATGACAGTCTACACCACTTTTAATAGCTTTTTGGTCAAATTCTTATGCGTTCGTCCTTGACATTAGCAAGTTACTTTGTGCTGCTGTACGATTGTAAAACTTGGACAATAGCCTTAAATATGACAAATTGTTTGAGGAGCAGTAAAATGTGGTAATTAAAGAGGAATGATGAGAATTCCGTGGGTGGACAGGTGACCAATGAAGGCGTGTTTAAATAAGCTGGAATATGTAAGAAGTTGCTTTTGAAGGTTTTAGGCACAAACGTTCGCGGGCCATACTTGAGAAAGAATGGGTTGGAGATCCTGGAAGACCTCAATAACATAGGGAGCACCAGTTTAAAGATTCGGGTGAAGGCTTATTATTCGGAGATTATTAACAATTAGCTTTCCTCATTAATGAAAGCAGGCTCTTAATGAAGACAGTAAAGTCTTAGCAAATCAAATTGAGATCTTCAGCAACACAGGTGTTCTTGGGTGAAAATTCCAAATTCCCCAAAAACTCACATTATCATGTGGGAAATTACATTTTTGAAACCTCCGTTTATGATCGTAACAGACATACCTCTCATGCAAGAATTTCGTATTTGAGATCACTTAAAATCGGTTGCATTTCAAATATGCAATTCAATTGTTCAACACTTGAAAGCTCCATGTGTCCTTTTAACAAAATGTAGCTTAAAATTGCATTACCAGTCACCATGTGTTAAAATTGTAACCCGAAATGTGCCTAATACAGCTCCTGATCTTTTACATTATCTAGAAAAACTCCAATTTCCCCCCTCAGTTCTGACAGTTTTCTGACATGATAAAATATTCGGATTCTACATAGTTTGAAGGTAAAAAGTGAAAATTTTGATATTTTTTTTATAGTAAAGCTCAGATTTTACAGGCATGCAAATGCCATGTTTCAATTTGTTTTAAATTATTGGATGGCCCATAAATCAGACTAGATTCAAACAAATGGGTTTTTGAGCTGGGTCCTTGATCTAACTTCTAAGCGCTACGTGAAAAACGCATTGAAGCAGAAGCACCAAAACGTTAAATAAACTCTGCAGAAAGAGAGATGTCGATTTACAAAACAAGCAGCGAGTAACACAAGTACGTCTATGGAATTCAGTGCTGTGTGCAACTTCTAGATTCGAGAGCAAGTGGACTTGTCAGTGTATGGGTTTTGTTATTGTAGTGGAGCCCACAACGTGGTGTTCCAGCACATGACAAGCTCAAACATATAAAATAAATCGAGTAGTCAACTTCTGGAGCGGCTATAAATCAGTTTGATCTTCTTAAAAGTTCGCATCATCTAGGGTTCATCGCTGACCTGGGCGTTGTTCCATTAGTTGTTCTGAATGTTAGAATTCTTGCACTAAAGACAATGGAAAGTAATCTAAACCAAAGTCTTAGAGGATGCAATGCAATCAAGCTGCGAGGAACGGGTCTGTAATAAATGACGCTTTTTTGTGATCCTTAACACTTTTTCTTTCCCGTAGCCTCTCTGAAAATATGGGGCCCCACGGTACCTGAATTCAGTAAGAAACTGGTTTCCATAGGCCAGTAAACATACAAGAATGAAGTCAAAATAATAAATGCAATGTTGTGTTATCTGAATATACAGTGCAAAAATATCGAAATCGAACTGCAAAGGGAATACATGGCTTACAAAGCTGATTCAAACGAGATATACACTTCGTGTTTAACGTACGTAAAACATCCAGCAATAAATGGGAGGGTTCAATTTCGTTTAAATATCCTATGTTCCCCTGAAAACATGTTGTTATCCCTGCGCCAGCTTCCCCCTTAAATAACCGTCTGAAAGTGATTGATACCCTGAAGCTCTTCGAAAACTTACCAATACTCACGAGCTCCGAGCCTAAAAAACGGCTCTTTTTTACTGTGGGAATACAGTACCTTTGCTCATTTATCTGTAGCATATCAATGGGAAAACATTTCGAGCATTACATTTATCTTTCTGAAATTTGTTGTGTTTTTTTTTTGTGGAATAAACCAGCCCTTATGGTAACACATACCTATTAACTTCATCTAATAATCTCTAAACGTTTCCTAAAATTATCAGTTGCCAGGAATATCTACATACAATAGAAAATATAAATCACGTACAGTAAAGTACACACAGCAACAGGTTAGAAGTGACGTTCAGCATTAATGTAGTAGACCGTATCTGATTTAAACGTGCGTACGAATATGGTTAACTACTGGGGGAAATTGTCCTGGCAAGGCGACAAGTGTAAGTATGAGATTCTTGTAAACTCAAGCAATTTTAATGGAATTCATAATGAAAACAACTGGTCATTATGCGTCGAAAGTATATCCCTACCAATACTTAACAGTCATTTCACCGTTGCGCACTTGATGGGTCACATTGTAACAGTCTCACTATACTAGGATCGCTCTTGGCCCCTTCAATGAATTCTGCAATGGATAACTTTCCGTCGGTATTCTTGTCCATCTGCCGGAAGATCTTGTCCACCCGTTTTTCTGGTGTGCTTTCATCATCAGGCATTTTAACAACATTTCCTACCATTTTATATATGGCTCTTACAATCTCAAGCATCTCATCTCTGGATATGTATCTAAAAAAAAATAAAATATGATATTAACTCATTATTGTTAAAAGCAACGGCTAATGTGTCTTCCTGGACTAAACCTTTAGAAATGATTAAAAACAACAAAGAAGCTGATGTAGAATATTTATCATGTCGTGTGTAGTAAGCTTTTTCTGAGCTAAGTTTTAAGAGATACTTGAAGTGAAGTACACCTCGAACCGTAGCTCTGAAAAGCTAACGACTCACGACCTTATAAATATCCTACACCAATAGCTTCCAGTAGAATAATAAAATCAAGATTTTTAAAGAACAAAACAGCTTTCACACCGCACTATTAATTACATTTCCCCACCTACATTCCCAAAACACTGGTGTTAAATGGAAAATAAAACAAGCCAGCATTTACGGTTTTCGCGAATACGCCACATCAGGCGATTTTTAGCTATGGAGATACTAAAAATATTTAAATAAATATTACTGTACTAACTCAAACAAAATACGATCAGAATCAATCTCAGACAAAATTAAATGACTTTACAAGATACTTGAGCAGGGGGTTCTACTCATCGCATGGAAGACGATCCTACTCGAGTAACTAACATTCAACCCAATTAGCTCGTCTTTCAAATTTGTAAGTTAAACAAATTGACGTTATCTTTTGGACCTCAAACTACTTTAATTACCGTAGAATTTTATTACAAATACACATATGAGCAAGTAGAGTGTAAGTGCTATATCGTTGAATTTGCAAGTGGAAAAATAATTTTCTTCGTTGTTTTCCATTGTATTCCACATATGGCTACAAAGTTGGCGTTCCATATATTTAACGCTAAAGCCTTTTTACTCTTCAACGACAAAATCTCGTGGTGCATTAATTACGTTGATATTAAGTACGACATGACAGAAGCAGCAATGATGTCGTTGAAATTCAGATAAATCTCGCTAACTTTTTATCTACTTCGTAATGTTTCAGTTGAGTTAAAAAAAGGTGGGTAACACTAATCAGCTTTGACTTTCAAGACCTCTTCAGGACCAAAAGAGATGTTTATGACTTATAAATTAAAGCTCTTGCCATTCAAGTGTTGTCTTTACGTTGCCACGAGGTCGGAACGCATGTTAAATAAAACCTCTGCGACCAAAAACTAAAGAAAAATAAAAGTATGCTAAATGCAAAGAACATACGCTTCACCGTTTTGTGTCATACATACTCTTTTCAATAATGAAACAAAAATTTGAGGATCTAAAAATAAGTAAATCTAATTTGTTAAAATTTACAAAGCGTGTGTACCCGAATCGAATTTAGATCGGAACTTCGACCGACCAAGCCCATGAATATCCTTTGGAGGCAGCTTTGGTTTAAAGGATGGCAAAGTCTAACTTTTATCAGTTTGTGAAGGGTACTCCAGCAAAGAAGCGTCAGTTATCAGTTTGGGAAGAGTTGGCCAAAAGTAATCTAGAAAAGCGATTAGCCTTTTTTCTAATGGGCATATAAAAACAAACATAACAAAAAAATTAGGGGATGCGTCTGGGGAAATTTACAATATCAGAAGTCGATTTTATTTCAACTAAATTCCAAGGACCATCACTACGATTGTTGAAATCCACTCCACTCA
Source organism: Morbakka virulenta (assembly GCA_003991215.1). NCBI lineage: Eukaryota > Metazoa > Cnidaria > Cubozoa > Carybdeida > Carukiidae > Morbakka > Morbakka virulenta. The sequence continues at coordinate 310,898 of RDPX01000172.1, forward strand.
GCCTGACCAAATTTATTTGTCTTGTGGCTAGTAAATCAGATTTAAATCAGTTGTCTTAATCTCCACACTGGTAACAACGAGGCCAGAGGACCCAAAAGGTGGTAAAGATGTGATTGCACAATGGTAACAGGAACGGAAGTCAAAATGATATTCTGTAAGAAGATTTTCCGAGTTTGAATCAGGAAATCTAGCAAAAAAACAACAACCCCCAACAAGCTGCAGAAGATAATCGGCAAGTACAAATTTGCAACTAACTTCTTTAGGTCTATCAGGCTGATAAAATGACAGAACTGGGTCAAGTGATAAGCATTTAAGTCAGCAAAGTCAAATGTGTTGGCAGTGTGATGTTTGTCCAGAGACTTATTGAATCTGATACTGTTTAAAAAATTGAGGAGTCAAAAAGAGGGTGATCCATAGAAGAAAAAACCTCTACAAGTCCAAGGCCTGAAGACGGAGGAATCATGTGCACAACAGTACAGAAAACACATGGCTTATCTTTATAATAAAGCTCTTGTATTCTAATAGCTGGTAGATCCTGACCAGCACTGATAGCAAGTCCATGTCGAGTCATTAAGCCTAGCCTGAGGTAAACCGTCGTCATTATGAGGATCACTGGTAATAACAGCATTATTTAGACTCGTTTTACAAAAGAAAAATGGAACGCCGACAAACTGAACCCTATGATGAGCCGAGAAGTATTAACCAGAGAGACAGCAGATCTTGTCTAACACACACTAGCCCTAAAAAATTGGGGTGGTGATGAGGTGACACTACAAAAGGTATTTCTATCAATATACTATTTGTATATGGGTTGCCAACCATGGCTACGAAAAAGACGCACAAGGACACATACATAAAAGTGAGTTAATGCAATAGGTCTCCGAAATCAAGGGATAATTTTCAAAAATAATTTCAACATTGGTAGTATCTTTGAACAGTAGTAAAATCGGACTGTTAAGAGCTATGTAGCTAAAAATTTCATGACTTATTTTTTTCATGGATACAAACAAAACGAAATCCTGTTGAACCTTGTCTGATTGACCCTCGTGCTAGGAATAAGAAAATTCTTTACGAAATTTTATCAAACTTTTTCAAAACATGAATGGTGATAGCATTATCCTCCAGCACATTATATGGGGTTAAAGAAGCTCTACAGCTACCATGAGAAGTCAACTATTAAGGTCTTAAGTTCTGTTTAACAAATCAAGTAAATTCGGGTTTTTTTTGAACTGGAGTAAACAGGAAGCCAAATCAGTGCACGCTTACCCATTTCCGTCTAAATCATACATTGAAAAGGCCCATCTTAACTTCTGTTCCAATGATCCACGACTGGTAACTGACAGGGCACAAATAAATTCTCTGAAATCTATTCGACCATCGCTATTAGCGTCGAAAGTTCGGAACACGTGTTCTGCAAATTTTGCCGCATCACCATACGGAAAGAAATTTCCGTAAATCTTTTTGAATTCTTCTACCGATAACGTGCCGTCTGGACAATCTTTGAGAAAACCTGCAACGAAATATTTCAAAAACATTACAAGATTATTTACAATGAAAATCTATATAAAAGTATCAATCAATTCTCCCCTTCATCGTTGTGTCATCCCTTGCACTGACGCAGGACTTACCGTTTTGATGTTTTCTTCCACACTGTACCTCACTTTTATTAAAACAATTTGGCCAAAGTCCCTTTTCCACTTCGATTCGTGTTTATTCTAGTATTCTTTTCAGTTCTCTTCTGATTTCTTTGGAGCCATCAATGTTGTTCGTAAATATTGCCTGAAGTCACGTGGGTCGAGAGACGTCAGACGCATCAGCGATCCTCAAAATTTTCATAGCCTACACTGCGTTGATTTTCTCTTTTCACTCTCTCTACAAGTTCCTGAAGTTCAATCATGATTGCACCAATCAAGAAAACATCCTCAGTGTATCTTAGATTCTTCATTTGTGACAGGCAACTCAAACCTCTACTTCGAATTACTTTCCTCAAGGTTGTCGCCAAGTAGATGTTAAACAAATGGGGTGAAAGAATGTAGCTCCGTGGAAAACTTGACAAATTTTGTACTATTCTGTTTGTCCATATAGGGTCCTCATCGTGGATTTTTGTCCACCATTCATGGATTTTACCAGTAAAATGTGGTGTGTAGGGAACCCCATGCCATGCAAGTTGTTCCATGAGGTATCATGAACAACTGTGTCAAATGCAATGCAATGCTACACCGTAGAAAAATTACACAGGTAAACAAAGAAAGAATTTTCTGTTCTCTGGCATGGAATTTAAGAACAGTTTTGGACTAATTTGAGGGTGCTGAATTCAAATCTGATCTTAGATTTTCCCCATCATATAAGTTTTTGCGCTATACATATTTATACTTTTTCATGAATTTTTAAGAAAATAATATCCTATAAAATAATGTAGCAAAAAAAAAGAAGGCCGGATTATATGGTTCATTTTGGTAATTTTATTTAGTCTCCCAATAAACTGAAGAAAATGTTCGTTTTCTTAGAACATGCATAACATAACCATTTTTTATGATACGAAAGTAAACAAACAGATTTCAACTTACACAACACTCGTTTGCAGGTAGTGTTTTTTATATTGATTTTGTCACTAAATTTAGTTTTTTACTGTTATTATTCTGCTGGGTTTTTTGTGAAACAATGCCTGAAGCGTGGGAGGTTGGGTAGAAATTCAAGGAACAACTCAGGTAGCGAACAAATGTTTTCTTGTCTGCAGGATGTTACTGACCTAACAATGGCCTCCACATCTGTGGGAGCTTTACTTTGAAGAATCAGAGGCACAATATTACTGACTCTGTTAAGAGTGTGTATCTGGCTTACTTCAAAGTACCACTTGGAGAACAAGACAAGCACAATCATTTAGATGACTGCTATTTCTGCCTTGTCAATGTCAATATTAAAAGGTTTCAATAAGAAAAACAAGCAATATTTTCAGTACCCAAGTATTCCTTCAGCTATTCGACCAGTTGCCCATAGTGAAGAAATACCTGTACCAATATTTACTGAGCTTCCACAAATTGACGACACAGATCTCTGCTCACCTTCTTTTAGTGATGAAGACACTGCAGATATTTTTCAGCCCTGTGATGAAGATAGTGACAAACTCATTCAAGCCCGCTGTTTACTCAGCGGGCTTTGAATGATTTGGTTAGAGATCTTTATCTACCAAAACAGTCTGCTGAACTGTTGGCTTCAAGAGTGCAAGAGAATCGAATGTTGAAACCCAGCACGTCTCATTTTATCGCAACAGGGAAGCAGAACTGCGGAAGTACTTCCAGATGGCCAGCTTGTCTATTATACTGATGTAGAAGGGTTACTTCTCTTTATGGGACTTCCAGCTTATGATTTAAGGGATTGGAGGCTTTTTATTGACATTTCCTAAAAAAGTTTGAAATGTGTTCTGTTACACAATGGAAATAAGTATTGCTCGGTACCAATAGGTCGTTCTGTAAAACGTAAGGAAGTATATAACAACATCAAGATCGTGCTAGAAAGGTTGCAATATCATATTCACGAGTGGGTAATTTGTGTGGATTGAAAATGGTTAACTTTCTTTTACGTCGGCAAGGAGGGTACACAAAATACCCCTGTTTCCTGTGTTACTGGGACAGTAGAGCTACAGCAGAGCATTGGATGAAGAATGAATGACCTCAGCAACGGATTTTGGCATCTGGCAATAAGAATGTCATCAATGAACCTCTAGTGGATAGGAAGAACATTGTCTTTCCTCCCTTGCACATAAAACTTGGATTGATGAAACAGTTTGTCAAAGCTCTTGATCACAGTGGTGAATGCTTCAGCTAAAAATGTTTAACTTTTCCTGGTCTTAGTGAAGAGAAAAAATGGCTGGTACATTTGATGGACCCCAAATTAAAACACTTATGAAAAATCCAAATTTTATCACATCCATGAATGAGACAGAAGGAAAAGCTTGGAACGCATTTTGTAACGTGGTGCAAAATTTTCTAGGTAATAAGAAAGCAGACAACTATGAAGAGGTTGTGGAAGAACTACTAATGAGCCTGTGAGATCTTGGATGTAGCATGTGTATCAAGATCCACTATTTACACAGCTATTTGGACAATTTTCCGGATAATCTTGGGGGTGTGAGTGAGGAACAAGGGGAGCGTTTTCATCAGGTCATTAAAACAATGGAAGAGCGGTATCAAGGCCGGTGCGACTCACACATGATGGCGAATTATTGCTGGAGCTTGATAAGAGACAACCCAGAAGTTGTACATAAGAGATCAGCCAATAAAAGAAAGTTCAGATAACTGCTATTTGATACTGATCTGTGTTCCATATATATATATATATATATATATATATATACATGTGTGTGTGTGTGTGTGTGTATATATTTTTATATTTTCTATTTTTTTCTGTCATTCTATTTGGATTGCTGTACATCGACTTAGTAATATTTGTTATTCCTTGATTACTAATATACAAAATGTAGTACAAAAAAAATCACGTTTTTATAATGAAACCTTGGATATAACTATATAGGTTGATGAGTAACTTTCATCAAAAATCGAAAAATTACATAGCTCGAAATCCTGATGTGATGGACAAAACTGAGTTCATATTCGTAATCAGCAGCCCAAATTTAGTTAGAATTCATTTAAAAACTCTCTGCCAGAAAAATCGTGTTGACCAGTGTTATTAAAATGTCACCTGCTTAAGTGCGAGACACCAACTTAATAGTATCTTTGACAAATTTACCAAAACCACAGCATGACTGATTTGAATCCATTACAAAAAAATATTTTATTTCTAGAGTCTCCAACAATATACTTGATGACTTGATGTTTTAGTTATTCAAAAAAATAAAAAATAAAAAAATAAATAAAAATAATGTAGAGAAATGCATTCGTTGGTATACTTTACAGACGGGTTTCATAGAGAAAAAAAAGAGTTAAGGATGGGAACGCAAATTCCCTTCCATTCTATTTAAAAGTACTGAGCATGGGGCATAAAAAAAGCTTAATCAAGACGATACCTTTGAGCAATTAAAAATTGTAGTCATATATACCGTCAAAGCGTCTGTCTGAACTGTAATGCACGTTACTACGAATGGCCCAGCCCAGTTGGGAAAGGTGGCATTTTACAAGGCATGTGTGATAATGTAACGATTAGTAGTACAACTGACTTTTCTTGTTTTGATTCTGACTTTAGATACAATTTTATTTCTTTATTTATTTGTAAACATGAAAAACAACAACATGGGTAACAAAAACAAAAATAAAAAAAAATAAAAACAAAAACAATTTAAGCCAACTGTCAGCAAGTAAATTTCTCAGTACCATTCTAATACTCTTCTGGATCTTCTTAGGTCGTTAGGCGTGGAAACAAATAGCACAAAATTTTGCAAGCGATTAGTGATCTGAATAGATTTAATGCCATGCGGTGTTGTTTTACAAACATATTTTGGTATCTGCTATGCCGTACAACGATGGAGTGTTGGTGGCCTCAAAAAATATTAACGCACAAACTCACTTCGATGCTGTTTCAGCTCGAATTATGGACGCAAGCTTGTCACTACAACTGACTAAATTTGTGTATTTAATGATATATCTTGGTAATGTTGTTTCTGCGGATAGAATCACAGTTGACCTCACTTACGAAAAAGCTTCTATATATATATATGAGATAAATCTCTTACAGTCTCTAAAAATGCTACTTAACAGGTGTGCCTTGNCATGCGGTGTTGTTTAACAAACATATTTTGGTATCTGCTATGCCGTACAACGATGGAGTGTTGGTGGCCTCAAAAAATATTAACGCACAAACTCACTTCGATGCTGTTTCAGCTCGAATTATGGACGCAAGCTTGTCACTACAACTGACTAAATTTGTGTATTTAATGATATATCTTGGTAATGTTGTTTCTGCGGATAGAATCACAGTTGACCTCACTTACGAAAAAGCTTATATATATATATATGAGATAAATCTCTTGCAGTCTCTAAAAATGCTACTTAACAGGTGTGCCTTGACCATTTACTTCAATATCAGTGTAGCAGTGAATAACTTCCCAACTATATGCAAGCCACAATGAAAATTTCTGATTTTCCCCTCTCTTGTTCCCAGAACTAATTTTTCAAACATTTTACTTTGTAAAAATTTTTAAAACCTGCCTACTGTTTACAGTGAAACTTTGGTAGCCGGAAGACAAATCGACTTAAAAACACATTCTAAATATTTGCAACTAAAATATCAATCACTGTCTAAAAAATACCCAGCAAATATGCAACATATGTGCTGGGTTTTATGACAACAAATCCAAAGACACGAACTGGTAGACGTACCAGTTCATACATTTTCTTTAGGAATATCTATATGCCTTGCTGTCCTTCAGTCCAACGACCCGGTTAACTTTGTTTTTCAGTCAGAGGGTAAACAGATTTGTTATGCTTTTCCTATAGCAAGTCCAGCACGTGGCTTTAAGACCACTTCTTAGTAACAATACAACAAACCCTTAACAACGACAAAAATGGAGGCGGATGATTCTTATTCTTAGAAGTAAAACAAGCTTTTTTTCAGTATTTTCTACCAACGCTCAAATAACGTAAACAATCATCAAAATATACCTTCATCGTCCAGAGAATGGAGAAGCATGAAATAAGGTAAACAATGGCAAAGAAAATCAATATTGTTACTTTAAATAATTCATTTAATGGCACTGTTAACCGCAAATTTCTGTGAGACTCATTTGTTGTGAATGCCAAAGCTAAACACTTCCCAAGGCACTGTACAACCTCATGTGCACTGTTTTTACATCAGTAACATTCCATGACATCTGAATTAACTGTATAATATATATATTAACTGTTACAGGCACACAATATTTACGACACAAATCACAAACGTAACAATAAATCCGTAACATAAAAGTGAAACTATTTCGGGAGCACTATTCTGGTGTAGACATTGCGGTATTGGAATTGGGTCTGCATAAAAATAAAACGAAATTGTGACCTTCTTATCAAATACCTGTTTGTGACAATGATGAAGAACAATCTTAGACTATCTAGCTGATAGACCATCTGGCTTATGCTGTAAAAGTACCCATCGAATCCCCCCTGATTGTCCAACCCAAAACAATTAAAGACGTGGGTAATAGTCTGACACGAGTATAGCATGGGCAAAGTGAACAACTTCATTACATTTCGAACTGTTTTGACTTCAAACGGAGAATTCTAACCTTTCAAACCGATGTTGTCATCTTATGCTTTTCTTTATAACTGAGTTTTGGTCCTTTTAAAGCAGTCAATATTATCAAATATCATGTAACACTGTGCTAACCCCATAAAAATCGGATGAAAAATAAAAAAACATGCTATATCAGATATCTAAAAAAACCTTTTGATTTGATTAAATTAAATTCATAATTGATGCACAACGTTAAAGTAAAAACCTTTTAAATAAAATCAAACTCCTCATACCAAAAAAGCGATATTCACAAAATAAGCGATTTCCACTTGCAAATTTCTAAGAGCTTTCATACAGTTTAAGTTGGCACGAATAAATGAATGAAATAAGCAAGGTAACAACCCACTATGAGAATGGGTCATGCCCCATTAATGAAAATGTGGAGTTTTACATACCTTTATACCATTCTTGCAATTCATGATCCGTAAATTCGGTTTGTTCCCTCAAATCAGCTAAAATCTCCGGCTTTAATTTACTGTTCTGTTTTCCCATTACAGAAGATCTCAAGAAAGTGAGAAACTTGCTTTGCCGTACTTGAAGAAAATCTTGAAAACGTCCTTCCTATCTTTCTTCCCCTCTAATATACCTAGATTTGAAAAACAATAAAGTACAAGAGGTAAATTTTAATTCTGTTTGAAAATAAATTATTTATCATCTTCATTCAACCCGCTTAAGTCGGTGTTAGGGTTCGCGGTCTCAAAATGTGCATGCCTTAATCATTAACGCGGACCTCAAAGGAAAACAAAAATTACGATCACAATTACTATAACTCACGGTGTCTGATCAAGCATTTATTCCTTGTAGGTATAATAAAGTAAGAACTTTCATAATTATTCGCAATTTAAGTGAAAAGGTTTGGATGTTTATACTTTGGCCACAATAAAACGTAGGGTTTGTACTAAAACTCTTGTTCGAGATTAGACGAAACGAACAGTGGTAGTTAACCGTTTCACTTTATTTAATACTTTTAACATAAGCGATTCTTCTTATACGCCCCACTTCTAATAAACCAGACTCGTCATATCAATATTCTTGATTTTTAATAGGCATTTTTATCTTCTCTAATAACTGTTTATTATTTAATAAAAAATAATCATCTTTTAGCTAAGAAAGGTATGGCTGACGAAAATTTAATATTTCAGTAGCAACCAGATTACAATTCCATTTTTATAGTCTACAACTTTGACGAAGCAAGTATATCTGCTTAAAGAACAGCGTTGAAACAGGAACAAAATACGTATTCTTTTATTAATTGCACCTGGTCTACAGTGGAAAAAGACAATAACTTTGTAGTTAATCAAAAAAAATTTATCAGTAAGCAGAATGGAAAAAAGCGTCTCAACTAAAATCTTCACGGGGATTCATTTTTTTCACTACAAAAATCAAAACGATGTATCAACATAAAAGCAACACCTGTGTCCTTTGAGGAGGTCACGTGATCCTTGTTTAGAAGAACATGGCCAAAACAAAAGACATCTGTATCGAGGAAGCCTTCAGACAAGGCCAGCAGAATGGTTTTATATTTCAGAACATCGTTTTATTGGGAAACAATACTAGAGAAACAAATATGCTCTGTTTATATTGACAAAACCAAGTACAGTAATTTGATTAGTTCATTCAGTTTTCCTAAGACTGCCAACAACGTGTGTTCTGAACAAGAATTCAGATAAAAAACAAACAGAAAACTGCGATGACTCATGAAAAAGGTATAGCCTGCACTTTACACTATCATCTACTTCTGATTACTTAAAAGCACCAGGTGACCTAAAAACAACAACAACAGCTTATCCATTTGTGGGACTGCTTAATATTAGTGAGTGAGTGTAAGTATGAGTGTGAGTGAGTGAGTAGTGTGTAGGTGGGGGAGGGGTGTGTGAAAAAAATGTCTTGCTGTCAACACAGGCAACGTGAAAACAACAATAACAACAACAACAAACCCCACAAAAAACAAACCAAGCCTAATAAAATGTAGGTAAGTTAAGCTAACTAAAGGCATATAATAATAACCCTCGCTACCTTGAATAACATGCGTGGTGTATCTAATGAGTAGAATCTCTGCTCCGAAAATGCAAACACAACTTCTGTGCGGTGGCCGTTCATGGTCAAAAGTCATACCATGTTTTGAAGCAAAAACTTCAATCAGTAGTTCATTTGAGACCGTTTTTGTTGAGTATTGATGTTTGTAACACAGGGAATACGATGAGCGAGACTGGTGGTTCTGTTGATGCATAATCCAAAGTAGGTTAAATGTAAACTAACAAGCAAAATTATTAGCTTTTAACGTAAGCTTAATGAGCATTAACAGGCTTATCACCCGATTGCAGTGTATGCAAGAATTACATATCTTGGGCCAAGATATCATGTATGCAGTTTACATCTCTTTTACATCATGGGAGGGTGGGGATGGGGGGGGCGCTTGTATTGTACAGGATGAATCATTATTCTTTTCTATCTTTTAATCTAATCAAGTCGTCTGTCTAACCATTTTTATGTCAACTTTGATGGAACTTCATTTTGTCAGCTGTGGGGTGAAAATTAAAATATGCCCCTTTGCAAGGCATGTGGAACTCGAAGGAAAATATGACAAGGTCAAAACAACGAGAAGGTGCGAATTAAAGTTAGTATCTATTTTCCAAAATAATATCTTAATAATTAGATGTCTGAAAAAGTATTTTGGTCAAAAATCATTACTTTCAGCAAAGTTCTGGACAATTTAATTCAAGAAGAAACATTTAATGTGTCGTAGAAAGCGTACTAAAAAGTTGTCAAGGCTTAAGGTTTCCAAAGGTTGGGGTGAGACTGAGTAAAGTCCTTTTTAAAGGCCTTAAGTTTGCTTCAACGCTAAAAGAGATTGACAGATCAAAGTTGAAGTAGGTCTTAAAATGGTATTTCAGAGAGAAAAGGTGTCAAATATTTAAAAAAAAAGGGCTTTTAAAGTACTCTCTATTTTCAATTCGCTTTGGCAAAGAGACTTGCATTTATCAAAAGTGAGGGCTTAACCTTTAGCAATCTCTCAAATGCATAACAGCACAAAACTTTATGGCTGATGCTCCTGTAGTTATTGAAGCTGCTGACGAAGGGTCTGGGTCTGTGTGTGTAGCAGGAAAAGGAATATCATAAAGAAGCGTAAAGTCAACTCTCAAGACTCTTTGAGATTTATGACAAATTTGATCAACACCAGCTGTCCAAAAATTAATATCTAATGAACTCAATAATATTACAGAAAGAAAGGAAATTGGTTATGAAACACTAGATTATCTAATGCTTAACGATCCCAGGCTAGATAGATTGAATTTATTGTAGAAAATTCATATTAGCGAGGTAACAAAATTTGTACAGATCCTTTTATTAAGGAAACTGATACCCATCAATTGCTCAATTTTTCAAAGTTTTTATCTTTCACACGAAAATGCGAGTATCGTATAGCCACGCCCACAGGATAAGACGCATTTGTTCAAATCATGTTTACTTTCAAAACCGCATCTCGATCTCAGGTGCTGGTTACTTTTCAAAGGGCTATAAAAAAGATCAAGTGGATTCCTAGGTTTGTCGTGTTTTTCAACTGCCTGCAACCCCATCATAAAAAGCAAATTTATGAAATTTCTCGGGGTACTCCAGGTCATTTTACAAATTCATGTGGAGCACACAGCTAGTTTCCCTTAACTACGTTACTCTCTTTCCGTAAAACGGAAACTCTAAATAGTTTGAGCCAAATTACCAAGGAAAACAGTTCAGAGTAGTTGCAATTCATGCCTTAAGAAAAACTGTTAAATATCTGATTTCGTTTTACAAAATAATAAATCATATGACTTTAATGAAACTAGGGAATCCACTGTATAAAAAAAATGTAATTTCTCTAAAAAAAAACATTCTAAAAACGTGATTTATAGGCTAGTGTGTAAGAGCTGCAAAAAGAAATATAGAAAAGTACAAGAACAACCTTCAGGCACAGGTTTGATAATTCCAAGTCACTTTTGTGTTGACTCGAAGAGAGCAAATACAGACAATCAATTGGAGGAGATTAGTTTCGCAAGCAGGACTATTTTCAAACTTCGGTCAAAAGATCATAATGGGATGCAGGATTGGCAATTTGAAATAAAAGATTGTGGTCAAAGTGAAAACCAAATGAAGCAGCACGAGGCCTTTTGGCAACTTAACCTTAAAACTCTTATCCCGCAAGGTTTCCATGACAGACCTTTCATTTCCTCTTTTTATGCGTATCTTTAGTTTGCATATAACTCAGTAGGTGTCTTGGTTGTGGTATATATCATTGTCTTAACAAGGTATGTACATGGGCTATTTGGTCTATTGCCTGAATAAAAAAACTTTATATCTGAACCCCATCCCCTGATGAATTTAGTTTCATAGCTTGCAAATTTCAAAATACTTTAAATATTGACATGTAAAAATTATACATTTTATTCTTTTGTAATTTTCTAGTTTTAAAATAGGAAATAAAACAGCTTGTAGCATTGCTTGAGATATATATTTATATTTGTTTATTATTTTGTTTATTTCTGGAATAAACATTATCTTTTTATCTACCACTGTATTAATCTAGGTATACTACTTACGAATAAACCACTTGATACCTTGGCATGAAGAGACACAGGCACACACACACACACAGGCGCACACAGACAGACAGACAGACACACACACAGACAAACACTTTTACCCTATTGCAGGTCCCTGGGCAGTGCACACTGCATTGCCTCAAGACGCTCAGATCAGGATGTGTTATTTACCTTTTTGAACAAATTTTCTTTGTCCTCCAGATAATTAACTAAGTTTTATTGTGTACACTCACTCACTCACGCACTATTCTTTTTGAGTCATCGAGAATACGTTAGACGTGTGTGCCTTGCAGCCGTCTTTACGAAGTTCTTGCGTCGGGTAGAATATCAAATCTTAATACGAATTTCAAATTCCGCAAGGCAATGGCATGTAACAATTAACTCCATCTCGTCGTGTTTTTTACATATTAATGTTCTTATTGTAAATAAATAATTTTTATAAATTCTGTTTGGTACTATGTGGTGTATTAGTGCCTTTATTTTGACTTGTTCGCCTTTTTACTAGTTTCGAAAAAGTATGTATGTATGTATATGTTACATATATATTTCTCAAGCACTTGAGATACTTTCTATAAACGTGAAGTGTGAGTTACTCAAATAAGAACTTCCTGTTTGGTCAATTAATTTCATCCCAAAAAAAGAAGAAAAATATGCAGTCAAGTGCTAACTTCTTGCTTTCACCAAATGTATATATATATATTACCATTCATTAAACTGTGATATCAACTGAAACTGGGAGATAAATGAATGTGTACTTATTAGTCTACATTTTCTACCCTTAAAATCTACTGGAAGCACACCATTAAACCTTACGAAAATCAAGAAGTTCTTCAAATCTCTTTTAGTTGAGAGGTAATATGTGCCACAGCTTAATTCAAATTTCATTCTGGTAAGGCGAAATAAAGAAAGTTGATTTCAGTGCAATTCTATCCACCTATCTCAGTATTTAGCTCCTCAAATGAATCTCAACTGACTGTCAATTCTCAAATTCAGGCATTTTATCTCCCCTTCAGCCATCTGGTACCTTTACAAAAACCATAATGTATCTAGGATGGAGCATTGCTGGCAAATTTGGGATGGAGCACATTTCCCTGAGGGGACAAAGTGCAAAATTGCCTGCGCAGATTACTTAACGATGAAAATTGTTTTTTTAATCTGCGGCCTCGTTCTTATTAACTGAACATCACCAGCTAACCTCTGTCATAACGTTAATTTAACAGAAACTGGTTTGAAAAGCTTGGAACTCTTGATTCCTCTTCTATAAAACTATCCCCTGAAGATGCCCACTAGAAAAATTAATAAAATTTAACCATTTTTTTTTGCTTGTTGAGCGTAGACGTGCAACGTACTTTCACGAAAGATATCAGTTCCAAAATTACCTTATTGTATAATTCCATGCTTGGTCACTGTTTCTTCTAAAAATACAACCCTGGGCTTTTTAAATCTACTACAACCGCTACTTTTAAAGCCAACTTCAGTTAATATACACACCATGTTTCGAGTTTACTTCAATCCATTCGCACCCTTTAATTTATCTGTAACCCAATAAATTTAAGTGGTTTTCCGGTCTTTTGAGGAGGAGACTTCCAAAGTACATAAAAGCCTTCTGTGACTACTGTAAACTGCAACAAATGCGTTAACAAATTATAAATAATAAACATACAGTCTTCTGTTTAATTAAATTTAAATAAAAATGTAATATACCATTCTCTAAAAGTAATAAAATTTTCTCGTAAAGCTCTATTTGTTTTATCAAAAGCTTTTAATAATTTAAAGAAAAATTGTCTGAAACCAGTGTAAAAATTGCACAATTCCAGAACAAATTACATGTCTACTATTATTTGATATAAAGCCAGCCGACCTTATAAATCGATCACAATAACATGAGACTGAGCAGACAAAAAAAAACCAACTCGGAAGTTAAATAAACCTTTGCCATAATTTATTTATTCAAATTTAACTAATTTTCGATGCCAGTAACTTTCACATTTCGAGAGGAGAGGGTATTTTTGTTTGCCAGACTCTTGTTTTTGTCCATTTTCAGTTCTTCTTGCATTCCATGTGCGTCTAAGTGTGTGTTAACGCAACAATCATGGAGTTCATGTTGTGGGCAAAATGTCAAGTTATGTATTGTTAATGTTATGTCTAACGCATTTATCTTTTGATGGTGTTTATTTTTTTTTTTGGTCATGTGGTGCTGGCTGGGTTTGATTTCTTTTTGTTTTGGAGGTCAACAAGTTTTTGGGTGTGGTGTCTGATTGAAAGATTAGCAAATTCAAAAGATGGATGAGAGAAATAGGGGAGGATAATTCTGATTAGCAACTATTTTGTCTCTGATCTTGACAGCATCTTTCTGCATTGTCAACTTCGTAGATGTCACCAGTTAACTTCCTTTTTCTTTGGACTGGCGAATCTGCTTGTGCGACTCACGCAATACCTAACAAAAAATCAATTGAGATGTTAACTGGTTATTTCTTGCCCGTTCCCTTTTGTTTTCTGTTGTCCAAGTGCGCCAAAATGATCAAAGGGAAAACACCACCACGAACTGTTCCAACTTTGTGAATAGTGTGTCAATATGTCCCGAGAAGATCAAGCCAAAAAGTCAAACAGGTAAAAACGTTCAGCTACTTAAGGCAATATGTCAGCCCAAAATACAAAATGTGACGCTGTAATATAGAAGCAAAGGTGAACCGAAAGATGCTTCCCAAAATCAAGACATTATAAGACCGGAAGATGGCAATAAAAACTCAGAAATCTGTTGGATTGTTCTGTAATTTCCAATCTTCTTTTTGCCAGTAAATGCTGGACAAATACAACACATATGAAGCAAACGTGAAGTAACCGAAATGTGGTTTTCACAGTTACGAATTCCATGAACAGAGCACATTTCAAATGAATAACTTCTGGCATAAAAGAGAACTACCGCCAACGGCAAGAAAACGGCAGCTGGAACTTCTAAGGCATGTAACGAGGGGGAAAGGTTTAGAGAATTAACGCCCATAGAAGTCACCGAAAGGAAGAAAAGCAGATGAAGACCACGGCTCAAGTATTTCACCATTTACGGACATGATGACAGAGGGTTGATGCTGTTTTCCAAGATACCATGAATAGCAACAACGAGTTACAATAGATATTGATACTGGCTCAAGAGTACAAAGCTTTCATCCTCAGCTCCAATTAATCAATGGCATGCTTTTCTTAGAAAGACGAACAAGGTTGGTCAACCAAGTCACTTAGACCATTTTCTCCTATCCGCCGGACAATGTAACCACAAGTAATTATTAAGTCGATCCAGTGGAGAAAAATGCAGTTGGTGTGACGGCTGATAGCTTTTTCATATCATTGGAAGTGTACGCAGCTTTTAACATGAACATCAAAAAAGGTGATATAATACATGACAAGCTTAAAAGATGCAAGAACGAACGACAGTTCTACTGGAGTAATGGTTGAGTTGTGGCACCAAGATAATGCTAAGTTCAAAGGTGAACAGACCATGTCAAGTAAATTTGCTCCCGCTACTCCAAAAGTGCATTACAAGAATATATAAAAACTGTAGAGTACCCGGCTTTGCCCAGGCATTACCTTGTGTTTATTTTTGTACCGACTTTAGGGTAACTTTTTTTCGGTTCTCTTTCAGTCCTCTCGTTGTGTTTACTAGGCATCCCTGTAGCCTCTTATCAAGTTTTGTCGAAATCCGAGCTTTCTAATGTTGAAACAGCCCAACTTCCAGCTTTATAAGGTCACTTTAATTTGGCTGAGTTACAGCCTCCCGCAAAGTTTCGCTGCAATCGGAGGTCTGTAGGGCTGGAAACAGCTCTACTTCCTGTCCAGAGAGACACTTCCTGTGGCCCTATTTTCCCCTGGGTTCTTTGTGCCCAGAACCACCTTACTTCCTGTTTAGCGGGTCACTTCCGGTTAAGTGAGGCTGAGCTACAGCCTCCTCCAAAGTCTTGCTGCAACCGAGGTCTCTACGACCTGAAAAAGCTCTACTTCCTGTCCAGAAGGCCACCCC
>RDPX01000172.1:326888-338880 GCA_003991215.1 Morbakka virulenta
TCCCTGTAGCCTCTTATCAAGTTTTGTCGAAATCCGAGCTTTCTAATGTTGAAACAGCCCAACTTCCAGCTTTATAAGGTCACTTTAATTTGGCGGAGTGACAGCCTCCCGCAAAGTTTCGCTGCAATCGGAGGTCTGTAGGGCTGGAAACAGCTCTACTTCCTGTCCAGAGAGACACTTCCGGTGGCCCTATTTTCCCCTGGGTTCTTTGTGCCCAGAACCACCTTACTTCCTGTTTAGCGGGTCACTTCCGGTTAAGTGAGGCTGAGCTACAGCCTCCTCCAAAGTCTTGCTGCAACCGGAGGTCTCTACGACCTGAAAAAGCTCTACTTCCTGTCCAGAAAGGCCACTCCATGTATCCCTATTTTCTCCCTTGCACTCCCATGGAGGTTTCATCCAGGTTTGGTGTGGATTGAACAAATAGGCTTACCATAAGTGACGCCTCTTGCAGTCAGCTGTCTTCAAAATGCATATTTGACCCTTTAACGTCACTTCCTTGATGTTACTCCATGTTCACACCAAGTTTGGCAGCGATCAGTCCACCTGTTTGGTTGTCAACTCCGAACACATACTCACACAGACAGACAGACAGACACACACACACACACACACAGAGAGAAACGGCACTTTTCATATAAAGATACACACACACACACATGCACACAAAAGAGAAATATATTGGTAAGGGTTAAGTCAGTGATGTAGATACCCAAAGACTGATGCTCTGCAGAGATATGTTAATCAAGTGAAAATCAAAGCTATTTCTTTTTTGGAAATTTAACAGTGCCATCAATTTTTGGAAGAAAGAAGAGAGTGTTCTTGTCTTTGATTGCCAAGGAACACAAGCTCATGGACATACCAGTAACAGTCCATGTTTCATGCTGAAAAGCTAAAACATCATTCTTTGGTTTAAGAGTTGTACCACTTCCTCCAATATAATATTTTATACATTTTATCTCAAGGCAATGCAGAAAAAAACTCGCAGCATTTTTTTTCACAAAGTCCACCCATCAGCTATTGAAACTTGCTAAATGAAGCTAAAAATATTCCCATTTGGCTATTTTATATCATTTAATGTAGAAAGTTTGGTCATTCTTGTTATACCACAATTAAAAAAAACCAAAGATTCAAGTAAGAACGAAGAAAAACAGGAGGAAAGGTGAGAAAAAAAAGAGGGAGGCCAAAAAGAGGTAAGCAAAAAAGTGAGGCTGCATTAATTTTAGGGAATGTTTAATTCAAACAGCAATAGTCATTAAAAGCTGGACATTTATATGGCACTTTCAAGTGTCATGCATCATTTCAAAGCTTTCATCTTGTCCTTTTTGAAGTGTACTACTAGAAGTACCCAAAATACTTCAACAAAATATATTTTGAAAAGGTATTGACATTTTATCAGCTTTCTGAAGATGGAAAGAGTACCTCACCCCACGTTTTCAAATTATTTTATCATACCATAATCATCAATGTTAGGAATGCAATTATTGTTATTGGTGTTAATTGTCATATATGCAAATGAAGTACTTATGCATAACCACCCAGATACAGGGCTTCCCTGACATCGAAAACAACCCACAAGATGTTCTGGCAGAGATGTCAGTGTACTTTTAAGCTAACCTTCTCAAGCCTAACCCATAACAAAACACAGCTCTGCAGCTTTCATTTGAAGAACTGGCAAGCCCACCAACAGCTAAATGTTTCCTGGTAATGCCAACAAGTTCAAAATTACCTGAACCCAGTCTAACTGGGAGTGATCCTTGACAGAACACTGTCTTTCAAACAACATGTGACCAGGATCAGAGGGAAGGTGGAAACAAGGAACAACTTTCTGTGCAAACTAATCAACAGCAAATGGGGTGAAGATCCCAGAACTGTCAATACAACTGCTCTTAGCCTTTGCTTTTCAGCTGCAGCATATGCAAGTTCTATCTGGTCCAGATTTTGCCATGCCCAAAAAATTGACCCAACCCTAAATGACACATGCAGGATAGTGACAAAAGGTACAGATGACAATCAGCAAAAAAAAACCCTAGGAGACTGATGCTAGACACCTCCTCCACCAGCATCAAGCAACTCAAAAAAGACTATCATTTAGGAGCAGCTTCATAGACTGCACTCAGTCACTCATAACATTTGTGGCTGCAGCCATGTATGAGGAGTGGAACCTTAGATGGAATGAAAACTCTCAACCAACTCTGATCTGTGTGAATGTGGCAACCTGCAGATGATGGAGCACCTTTGCTCCTGCACTAAAGCTCTGAACTGCAGCTCTGGTGACCTTGCTGAGCCAACAGAAACCACTGTTGAATGTGCCACCTACTGGAGCTCCCAAATCTATGATGAAAGTTGCGAGACTCAAAGAAGAAGAAAGGGGGTTTATTGGTATCACTGTTAAATGTTTTTTTCTAACAGAGGTTTGAAATTAACCATCTTGTTGTCATTCCATTAAATGTTGCTTTATTACATATTTCATGGGAAACGAATGGATAATGCAACATCACTTTGTTTGTTTAGTATCTATTTTTCTTTTCATTCTATTTTTTAACAATTACAACAATTTGTTAACTGTCATTCTACTATATTACAGTTGTATAATGGAGCCATTAGATGTTGAATACTCAATATTTCTTTGATAAGTTGGTTACTAACACTTTCAGTATTATTTTCAGACACAAAGCACTCATTATTGCAAGCAGCTAGTTGCTTGATAGAAATCATTGTCTCTCCACCAGGAGGTTTGACATGTGTCTACTTAAAATCTGCTTCTGTCTGACCTACTTCATCCAACATCATCATCATCATAATCATCATCTTCTTCTTCTTTAGGCACTTCCCTTTCAGGGGTTACCACAGCAATCCAACAGCAATGGGTAAAAAATATGAAAGCATTTTCTTTACAAAAATAACTTTCTGAAGAGGATTTATGGTCCAATCTTTAAAAACTCAATACACAATAACACATCTCTATCTAGAGTCACATCATTTACATGAAAATGTAACCCAATTACATATTTTGAATAACTGCAAAATGGCTTCTATAACATGCCCTTAGTTTTTGATGTCTCCAAAGTAATTCAACTAAACTAATTTAAGAAATGGCTTATCGAAAGTAGTTAAATAATGCATAACTTTATGTTTTCATACCAAGTCTTGCAACATCTAAGTAAGTGTGTCTATAACGTGTTTATAACACTATCTGAAAGACTTCTCATTTTCTCTCATCTTGTAATATACTCACAATATCTATGAAGTAATTAAAATCACCTACTCAATTCAAATTTTTTCCACATCTAAAAATGGATACTAGACAGGATATGTAAAAATTTAATTAAACATTTCAAACTTTAATAATTGATCACTATCCACTCAACCCCGCAAAGAATTATGCATATACATTCCAAAACTAAATACAGAAAGCACAGATGGATGAAAATGGAAAATCTCCTCTCACACACAAAAAAAGCATTTTGTTTCATGGCTGTTTTGTTGCTAAACATGTCTTTATTTTTAATTCTCATATTTTCACGAACTTCTTAAAGTAGAACCACTGTAGCAAAGCTACACTTTCCTCCTGTTTTATTATCTGCTCAACCTTCAAAATTAAAATTTAACAATTTTAAGCCCCTGAATTCCATCTTAGTGTTTCTGAATAAGCAATAGTTATTTGACAGGGGTTTTACAAGGCTTTACATTATTCTCTGGGGCAAAAAAACCAATATGAGCCACTTTCATGTAGTCCAAACAGATTCATGAATATTTTCTTTAACTTACCCTTGATTCTTTTTTAATCTATGGCTTTATTTGTTTTACCTTTTATCATATATTTTTTGTGATTCTGTATAACTCAGAGACAACAACAGCACATCTATGATTTAATCATTTTAATGCACTGAAATCTCAAAAATAATCTAGCAGAGGTACTCAGTGTTTAAATGGTAGATAAAACTTATTTTTACAGATTTATTATTATTTATGAAAATGTTGAGGTGAGTATGTGGTATATCGCTTCTGGAACACCAGACCAACGACGACATTCGAAGGTTTGTCAGTGTGCCAAACATATCCAGGAAGACCAAGGAAGTAAGGTTAAAGTGGTATGGGCATGTAATGAGGAGGAACCAGGAGAACCCAATAAAGCAAGCATGGCACCAGACAGTTCTGGGGAAAAGGACCAGAGGCAGGCAGAAGCTGAGATGGAGAGATGTTGTAAGGGAAGACATGAGGCAAGTTGGAGCAAATCCGGAGCACTGCAAGGAATGCGGAAAGTGGCACAGACTGTGTCGAGCGGCAGACCCATCCTAGCGATGGAACAAGACCACAGGAAGAAGAAGAAGAAAATTATTGATTATATTGAAGACTAAATGTGACAAATAACCTTTTACTGTAATCATGATGGAGAATGGCTTTCTCAGGACATAATCAAATATCTATAATTTAATCTCAATATTTAAACAAATAAAATTGTAGAATTTGTGGGGGGTTGTACCCTGAATCCCCCCAAAAGCTTTTCTATAGACCTACTACAGAATAAGACCACCCCCTCCTCATCCTAGTTACATACAAATAACTTTATCTTCAAATGCTTTTTTGTAGTTGAAGAACTGATTGCAACCAGCTTCTTCTGATTCCTCAGTCACATGATTATCAACAAACAAAATTTCTAAGTGTTGACCTTCTTGAATGTTTTTATGGATTTACTGCTAGCACTTTGTCAAGGAGCAATGGGCTAAGTACCAAGCCTTGGTGTAAGCCACCTTTTACCTGTTTGATCACTGTTATGATCTTTGCAATGGACTTTTATAATCATAACACACCTAACCAACCATTCACATATCCCTTGTTTTCTTAAATCCCATTTGACAGTTGCTTGCAATACTCACCCAACACATAAATCCCATTTGACAGTTGCTATGATCCCATGATACTCATCCAACACATATGGGTAAAAAAAATACTTTATTTCAAACACAATTTTCTAAGTCAAACTATTCTTACTAGGGCACATTCAATCTTTAAGCAAATGAGTTAAATAACACCAACAATACTGTCAGACTAACCAGGTTTGGAAACTTTATATTTTAATCTCATAAATGCTTTGTCACTATGATTTTAAGACAGCAACAATATCAGGTTATTCTTCAAAATTATTTAAAAGTCCTTCCAGCCACTTCTTTGGCAAGTGTAATTCACATTATACTTCCCTAATAACTATGAAATTTTCACATAACCATCAGTTTATTTTCTGGCTACATTAATGTTCTTTTAGGCATGTTGTAATTGTTTTGCCTGCATGAGAGCATTCTAATTAAAAGCATAACAACAAGGAGTTGATGTCAAATTTCATTTCTTGGAAAAGAAATCACAATAAGAAAATTATTTTCAAAAAACTTCTGATTTATTACAGAATCAAACAGTTTTTAGTAAACTTTCTGATCCAATTAATTGTTTTGACTAAAATTCATTTTTGCTTTAAGTGTGTTCTTCCATGAAAAATAAATTTTGTGTTAAAACTTTTTGGAACTGAAAGCTCTACAATTTCAAATAAACAAGAGGCAAAACAATACTAATTTGTTGATCAGTTTCATGGAATTGAAGAAACTGTAACACTAAAGGAACTATGCAAAAGATAAAAAATAGTCTGATTATTGATAGGATGAAAATGCTAGAGACTTGCATTTCAGTGGCAAAGGCTGGTTTAAAAAAAATACAGCATATCAAATGAAACCATAATGTGAGGATTGTTTGTCAATCCAGCAACATTTTCCCAAAATCAGATCAATGGACTACAAAGTAAACTTGGTAAAGGTTGTTATTTAAAATTGAGAGGAAATGATATTTTAGCTGATTTTTTGAGTTAGTGATTTGCACAAGTTGGAGCTTCATTGAAATCCACTGTTAGAATAGCATCATATCAGCAGTAGCATAGGCAAGGTAGCAAGTTGGTCTTGCTATCAGTATGTATACAAAAGTGTCAATGGCACCCCATTGAATGGTTGTGGGGTTTAGGGGTTATTACAATACCTAAAGGGGGAAAGAACTCCAGTTTGGGTATTAAAAGCTCCAAACATGCTGATTTAAAAAAAGTACACATGGAGAAGCATAGACCTGAGGACACTTGTTTTATTTCACTTTTAAGATTACTCAATTACAACATAATGACAAAGGTCCAAGCAAAATAAAGGTATAGCCACAAGGAGGTAATAGTAATCAGATAATCAGTCATTGAGATTGAAAACTGGTGAAAAATTAATTAGACACGCATGTTCAAAATGGTAATGTGATGAGTCATCAACTTTTGTCTTTAAATACTATTTCTTACCCAGGCAAATTGAACCCCAATCACATAATTGTAACTGAGAGATAAGCTAACATCTAAGGCTAACATCAGGATTTGCTGTTTGCTGAAGCTTTCCACTGTTTTTTTTATGCAAAAGCAGATTATCCAGAACTGAGACAATATCAGCAAGAGGTGGGAAAAGAGCATGTAATAAAAGTTCTTAAAATAAAAGGAATATTGGCCCACTATTGCTATTTCAGATGCACAAAACTTAAGGTTCAAAATAACAGCCTCTAAAGACAAGTAAACCGATTACATCACTTTGAATTTGCAGTAACAAAGGTGTGCTAATAATTTGGGTAGTACAACAATAAAGCTGTCTTCAAGTTCTTGAGCATCAAGTATCACAGGGTTTTCAGTGGTAATCAACAGACACTTTAAGCACATCTAATGCAGGTGTGTATACTGCATAATGCTTGAAAAGAATGATTATGTATGGTAACCCTATGTTAAAACATGCCCTCAAATCTGATGATGGCCATGGCTAAAAGTGCAGTATGTTTGACAATGATTCAACAATCTAAAATATGGCATAACATCAAGCAAGTCTCCAAATGGGGAGAAAAAGCAGGGGTCAGTCAGTGGTATGTGGATAAAAGGAATACAGGAAAATTGATGCCTATCCTGCACCTTATGAAAATATTTCAAATGCTCATGAAACTGGGTAATTTTGCAAATGCTGTCAGGTAAATTCTTAGGATTTTCATTAGAAAGGAAACAACTGTGGAAAGCAATCAAAAGCACTCATCACAAAAGAAGAAATTTGTTCTTGTGGATAACTGTAATCCAGGGATTGAACTTGAACAGCAAACTGGTTTTTCCATCCTTCAATACTGCAAGCATTACCAAGCCAATGGTTACAGGAGCCAATAAAGATCTTGAAACTGCATCATCACTAACTTCTGACTGTTCATTGTCCAGACGCTACAGAAGCTGATTTTAAGTGGATTGAATGTTATAAAACCAAACTGGAGCAGATACAACGAACTGACTATGAAGAACTGCTATTAAAAATCTGGTTTCATGCAACCTGAGCAGAATGATTGGAAGACCACAATGAGTTAGTATTTATTGCTAATATTTAGGATAGATTGGCATTTCAAGTAAGAGTTTTCAAGCAGATGTGACAAACCAAAGTTATCATTTTTTTATGTGAAGAATCTTCAGTACAAATTGATTCAGATGAGGATTATAAATAACTACAACAACCAAAATCCCACAAGTCTCTCAATGCCCTGGCATTTGCACTTGATAACTCTGCACACAAATCAGCAGGATAGAACCACTGCTTATTAGGGAAATGTTTGCACCAATCATCAATCAGTAACTTCTTCAGGTACTGTATCCATTGTGAATGTAGGTGATCATGTTTACCACATTGTCCCACCACTTGTCATTTATAGAAGTTCTGCACCACCATAATGGAAACCATACTCCTCTGGCAACTCTCTGATACTGCTCATCAACATCACTTGCCCCCTATCTCTGCTTCTTTTTCCTTCTATTTTCCCAGTTATTGCTAAGTCTTGTAGTCCCTTCTTTCTCGTGATGCCTTCTAAGAAGCTAATCTGTCATATATGAGTTTGCTTGATCAGGTTCCACTTCATTCCTGCTGGTCTTAGCACTTCTCCATTCCTGATCTTATCAGACTATCTGATCTTCAGCATCTTTATGATATGCTGAGGTATGTGGGAGTTATTCTTTTGACACTGTCCCCTGGCCATATCAGTGACTTTGATTGAATATTTTTGTCTTTAGCGAGATTCAATGTGATTATGGTAATTGACACAGTGATCATGACTTATCTGCCTCTATTTTCCATTATCATCTTTTTACAAGTTGAAAACTATCCAACTTACATTAAATTGCACTGGTCGGTGGAGATATGACTTAAACATGTGAGCCACATGCTACATAATTAATCTGTTGCTTTTTTTAACAAATTTTTATTGTAAAAATATTCAAAATAAAAGCTTAACCATGCTTAAAAGTACTCTTAAGGTAGGAAGAGCAAGAACTGAAACCAAAATTTAAGTTTTCCAACATTTTTTATAAAAAACTTTACATTAATTGAAGATGAAAACAGTATTTCAATGGTAACAAAGAGTTGGAACTCTGTAGCATGATGTTAACTCTTTGACAACTCTCATTCCTGAGTTACATTGCACAAATCTTTCATCTCCACAGTTGTAGCTCTGACCTATTTTCTTTTAATGATATTATTACAAAGGAGAATTAATCCCCCTTGTTGAAACAAAAAATTTCTTTTGAAAACAAATCATGACCATGCTGAAACTGACTGATTAAGGCATTTTATAACTGTCACAGTACTTGTGACCTCAAGAATCTTTGGCTGATTTGAAATATTCTGTTAAATTAATAAAGGTTGCAGTCTCACATTTGTTCACTGTTTCCCAAATGGATTCGTAACTATTGCTACTCAGTCTTAAATTTAAGAGAAATATACAACAAAATATTTTCCTTAGGTTAGAAACTTTGTGCAATGAACAAGTGTCTCTCCTTAAATACATTTTTTTTTCTATCAAACTTCATCTCTATGACATTTGATGTCTTGACAAGGGGCTTATGATCTATACTGAGTTAGAATTCCAAGAGAAACTTTCCTCATTATCACTTGCCTAATAATAAAATATATTAAATAAATATACACAGCAAAAATCCTCATCTCAGTAAAAACACGTATTTATATTTCTGCACATTATCAATTAGTTGAAGACCACTGTCCACTCATTATATTAAGAATATTTATAAAATGTACTATTTTACAGTTTAATACCTACAAATAAAGATAGAAAGTGTCACTGTGTGCATAATCATCTTTTAACCCGATAATTATTAGTCAAAGTAGTTGGATCTCATTAACATTTACAGAAGGCGTTGTTGACAGTTAAATCATATTTCAACAACTACTATACAAATTAAAATATTTAATATCTCTAACACTATGGATAAAAAAAGGCACGCAGTAATATCAGAGCTCAATATTGGAATATTGAGTTGCAATACCAATACAGTGCAAGGAAAGTAAAACCTTCATTGATCTCGTCTAACATTATGAACATCGAAATACATGTTCAAATGATAAGAAGAACACCAAAAAAGATCAACATAAGATTGAGTTGGATTGAATTCTCTTCAATGTTAAAAGTGATTCAAATGGTGATCAAAGAAACAACAATATCACGCAAAATAAATCGTTTCTTTATGACATGATTTGTAGTTTTCATCTCATAAGAAATGCTTCTCTGATACACTGTAGCCTCTACTTACAAGATGGTGATAAGAATAAAATGAAATCAACAAGAAAAGCCTTCACCACCAGTGGATTCTCGTTTAGTGGCAAATGATGCCACCACCCAAAAAACCACCAAGTTTAAGCTTTGAGCGCCAAATCATCGAAGACGTTAATCTGCACTTTGACATAGCTTAAAAATCATTGTTTTGCCTCAGTGGAATATTATTTTAAGTCTGCTTGTAGACACCGATTAAACAGATCTACTTAAGCATTTGGTTGTTGGTTGGATGACAGTGATCGATAGAAATCGGCTGATTCGGTGGTGACATTGAAGCGGAAACCATCTGAAAATGATTTACAAAGTCATACCCAAGTGGTTGTCTTCCTGTCTAGCTAGCAACAAAGACATGATACCATCACAAATGCTAAAAATGCCTCGTTCACACTGCAACGCTTCACCCTTTTTTTTCTTTCTTTCTTTCTCTCTTTCAGCCCATCCATTTCCGTTTGAAGTAGGTGGGTAGTGGTGCTCATCAGCTGAATGCCAATTCATCGTAATTATCAAACAGATCGAAAGCAAAACACTGACCCTGCAGCTTTTAACACAGTTGTTTTCAGACCAAATTCGTAATATCAACAAATTGCTAGTTTTAATTAATAAAAATAATGAACATTTTGATGATGGGAAACTGGTTTCATTTTGGTTTCAGTTGACCAATTTTAATGTCGTGGTCACTGTTTACAGAAGAACTTCCCATGCACAGAAATCGAGTCCTTCACCATCAAAAAAACAAAAACGGACCTCATTTACGACATAACAAGAAAGAAAAAAAGGAGTTCTAAAACACAGTCACTTGAGAAAGAGTATTTTTCGTTCATATTCGCTACCAATTTTTGCAAATTTCTTCAAGCAACAACCCAACACTGGCGGCAACAAATGAACTTGCAGGGTGCCATCGTATGACTGTTATTCGGATTACCTCTCTGGAAAACAGATTTTTTGATGAACTACTTAAAGCTAATAGTCTTTAGGGTGGTACTGATCAAGTCATGTCGTTCAAATGATCATTTTACACTTTTAATGACGAGATTTTGGTGTGCATGTAACAGATTTGTCAACGACCATTTCATTCGCTTTCTCTGTAACCGTCTTAGGTGTCACTTGACACAACTATCTTTCAGATTTACTGAAGTACAAAGCAATAAGTGAAACACTATCTCATTAGCAGCAGATTGTCAGTGGCCTGCCATGGCCGTGCTGCTCTTCATGAGACCAACTTCTTCAAAGCAACAGATGTGATTCAAGTCGTTTACCACCTGGGAATCGTAACTCTCCTTTTTTCGTTCGAGTGCGTCGGTATTTCATGTCGTTGACTGGTTGTCGCTCTAGTTGAAGCCTACAGAAATGCCATGAACGACTTCGTTGTAAAGCATGCAAGGAATAGCTAACAACGCTTTGCAGCATCAAAGAGCCAAACAAGCAACACTCAATTGCAACCGTCAAGGTGTGCCCGCCGTTAACTGTTCTTCAATGCCAGCATCTAAAATACTTCACTAAGAGTAACAAGAAAAGAAAAAAAGAACGTGTGTTTTTACTTACGTGTTGTCCAGCTATCCCCTGAGCCTTGTTTGTTATCAGGTTGAGTTGCTTAATTCCGTTTCTTGTTGCTTTGCTTGTGCTTACTTGCTTTGGTTCGTTCGTTCGTTTCCTTTTGCAGTTGTGAAGCAGCCAGCGCCAGAATCAACCGATTTGGCACTACTTGCTCACATCACGATGCACTGCGCATGATCAGATAGCACCAAGCAAAAAAAAAAAAAAAGAAGAGAAAACTTTCACAATTATTCCCAAAGATATGAAAGTGAGAAAAACATCCAAAGATTATTATTATTATAATTATTATTATTATTATTATTATTATTATTATTATTATTATTATTATTTTTAACACTGCTGTCAACATGTGTCCTCCATGGATTT
The DNA here is from genome assembly GCA_003991215.1 of Morbakka virulenta. NCBI lineage: Eukaryota > Metazoa > Cnidaria > Cubozoa > Carybdeida > Carukiidae > Morbakka > Morbakka virulenta. The sequence continues at coordinate 338,457 of RDPX01000172.1, forward strand.
TTGAAAAGCAAAATCAATCCAAAGAGCGTTATTATTATTATTATTATTATTAGTAGTAGTAGTAGTAGTAGTAGTAGTAGTAGTAGTATTTCTATCTTAAAAGAGGATGATACAATTCAGTTGTTTACAATAAAAATAATCCAAAGAGTGTTATTATTATTATTATTATTATTATTAGCAGTAGTAGTAGTAGTTAGTAGTAGTAGTAGTAGTAGTAGAAGTAGTAGTTGTAGTAGTAATAGTAGTAGTAGTAGTAATAGTAGTAGTAGTAGTAGTAGTAGTCGTGGTAGTAGTAGTGGTAGTAGTAGTAGTAGTAGTAGTAGTAGTAGTCGTGGTAGTAGTCGTGGTAGTAGTAGTAGTAGTAGTAGAAGTAGTAGTAGTAGTCGTGGTAGTAGTCGTGGTAGTAGTCGTGGTAGTAGTAGTA
>RDPX01000172.1:343451-361980 GCA_003991215.1 Morbakka virulenta
ATTTCCAGCAAAAACTTACTGTGGTTAGGAACAGTAGTAGAAGTTAATGTAGTAGTAGTTGTTGAAATAGCGCTGGCAGTAAGTGGTAAGTAGTAGTAGTAGTAGTAGTAGTAGTAGTAGCAGTAATAGTGTTAGTAGTGCTAGTAGTTGTTGAAATAGTGCTAGTAGTATGTAGTAATAGTAGTAGTAGTAGTAGTATGTAGTAGTAGTAGCAGTGAGTAGTAGTAGTAGTTAGTAGTAGTAGTAGTTAGTAGTAGTAGTAGTTAGTAGTAGTAGTAGTTAGTAGTAGTAGTAGTAGTAGTAGTAGTAGTAGTATTTCTATCTTAAAAGAGGATGGTACAATTCAGTTGTTTACAATAAAAATAATCCAAAGAGTGTTATTATTATTATTATTATTATTATTATTATTATTATTATTATTATTATTATTTTATTATTATTATTATTATTATTATTATTATTATTAATGTCCTCCATGGATTTTTGGAAAGCAAAAAAAGAAAAGACAGTACAGTAAATAGATAATCTATTGATATAGTCACTTTCTACGCCTAGCAGAAACTACATCTGTCAGCAAAGCAATTGCAGAAATACAGGATAAAATAATGTAAAAGAGTAAACAATTAACTTGGTCCCTGCAAGTTATTCACCAAAATAACCCATGTCAGCATATACACACATAATGTAGATTATATTTATTAAATATGAGTATCTCATGTGTGTTATATATACATGTATATATATATATATATATATATATATATATATATATAAGCGGATGAATGAATCAGTACAGTAATGGGCGACATGATTACTTGCATGCATGCATGCATGCAATAAAGAGAATCAATGACTGAATATATATAATATGATTATTTGGATACAGCTGAGGATTGTGAAAGACATGAAACTCGGAGTACTGTAAAGTTAGAGTTTTTCTTACTCGTATATCTGATTATATGATAGCTCCTACGTTTTAATGTGGTAGAGCACTGTTGTTGGCGACATTCATATTCATTTGTTGATATATATATAATAATATATACATATATATATAATATATTATATATATATATATAATTAAAATATTAATCCAAAAATTGCCCCATAGAATTTACTACAATTTTTCTTCTGCTCAAACAAAACCTAGTCGTTTCTTGCAAACGTTTTAGTTTATTTTCAAGCTTTTTCCAGTAACATTTGTTAGGCATAAAGAATTTAATAGTAACTAAATATAGGTTTAACATAGGTAACGCATAATATAATGCAGGATGTTGATAAATAATGATTGCCATCTTAAAAGCTGATAGGGTAGCTACAAACAAAATGTGGTGTCACAAAATTAGATGAGACCACTCTAATTTGGAGAATGCTTATCCCTTTTGCTATCCCTCAGACGAAGAAAAACCTCAAGGCTATACCTGTAAAGTCTTTCGTGTTTTTAAAAACTTTCATTCTATGAGCTACGTTATTAAAATCATCAACCCGATTTTACAGAAGTCATCTGATATCTCATACGGTAATTGTACTTCGTTCCGTATCGCTTGTGCTGCTGAATGTAGTCAACATCATAGTTTGTGTGTATAATATACCAGAGATGCCGTCCTAAAAGGCTAAGAAGGAGAAATCTGTGTGAGCACTTCGGATGCCATACAAGAGCTACACCCATTTTCTACGCCCTTTTATGTTGCATTTAAAAATGATTTTAACATTGACCAAAACTATTCATGAAGTCAATAAAATCAAGTCAAAAATGCTTGTGTATGGTTGCCTTTATCAAAAAATTCATAATTTCTACTTCCATTATACTCCTTTAAAGGTACTCCTTTGAACGTGAGATCGCAGCCCACCATCCAACCCAGCAACTTTGATCCTTTTCAGCCCATTGGCAGCCTACTGAATATGTTTGTTCACGTCAAAAATATTGGTATCTCTTTATGCAATAATCACTTCACAATGCTTTCACAGCTCTGTAAGAAGAGGAAACTGAACGAATGGTGAAAACTTTTCCCACCTGCTGAAAAGACATATCAAAATCTGCTGAAGTTAATTTTAACTCACTGCACCAACGCAATTGATGCTTCCTGCTACCAATGCAATGGGGGATTCTAAAAATGTTTGCCCATCTCAACCTCAAAACTCATAAAAAGGTCCAAATGCCCTTCTGAACTACTTACTGTAAATCCTTAATATAAGCTTTAAAAGATTTTTTAAGAAACTGTTTGCATTTCGGTATTATTAATTAATGTCTGAATTCATTTTTCGTCCGAAACGCTTGCTTGAATAGCCATGAATAAAAACCAAAATGATTGGATTTATTTACATGTTAGGTACTTATTATTTGTGCCTTATGCTATGAATGAATTATTAATTAAAACTCTGCATTAAAACCCTTCTAACCACATATCGATTTGACCAAGAAGAAAAAGTGTCATCACAGGAAATAAGAAGAATGAAACGTAATCCAAGTATACTGATTTCGTTATTTGTATCAAAAGTATGTACCTTTGTGTTAACCCTCTATACTATATACTGTCTACGATATACTTATATTAACTAATACTATAAACTATGTACTGTTTATTCATCTTGTGGTATGACTTTAATTGATTCACATCATTGTTTTGTTCAGAAATGTTTGAAATCTTGTTTTATATTGTTATTTAATAGATTTAGCATAACTGTTCCACCCCCAAGTATTTCAATCTTTCTTTCTATCTATCTATCTAGAATACAGTGTACACCAACTTAGACCAACTGTGAAAAACAGGTTGTCAGGAATTAAACATTCCTGGCATATCCACCACAGTGCTTCATGCATCTTTTAAGTTTTTTGCCTTCTTGTGTTTTCACCCTCCCATTCCATTAAAAATTTGGTTTACTTTTAAACGTTCTCTCATTTTTACTCTCAAACAAATTTTTGCAAAAAGTACAACATCAAATAAATTTTTCTATCTTTACACATTTTTTGCAATTTATCAACACCTTGCCATCTTGCAATTTTCGTGCAATATAGTGCCCTGGGCAGCCTCCTTATCTCCCTTGTCTTCTTACAAAAGTATCTTAGTTCTGCTGACAATCATTTCATTATCCCAGCAGCACTTCTCACATTACACACACCAAAAGACTTATAGCAAATGTATTGTTCCTCCAATTAAAAAAGACTTGCTTGTATCTTTTTTCATATTTCTTCTTACATAAAAATTTCGTCTCACTTTCTTAAATACAATTCAGACCAATTATTTCCACGTTTTCTCTATATTGTACTCAGGCTGATTTTGGTTCATCATTTATCCTCCTTCAAATGTTACTTCCTCTAATCTGATTGCATTTCCTGAAACTTGACCAGTATTTAGCACTAACCGAGGCCGAACTGTACTCCAATATCAACATTGATCAATTGAATTGTCTGTACTAAAGACTCAATTTGTTCATAGCTTTTTTCCATGCAATTTTAAATCTTTTGTACAAAGAAGGTGGCTAATTTAGTAATTTTGACAGTGCTTATTCGAAAAAAGCTCTTAGTTTTTTTTTGTAGTAGTAGTTAGTAGTTTCGTATGGCTTTGTTGTTTATATTTCCACTCCAGTTCTTTTGAGCCATTTAAAGTATCCCTGACTGCAGGAATGTATTGTTGTGTATCCGCCAGGGATCTTTGTCATTGGACAGGTTAGGACCAGGTGTTCTGTGTCCTGAGGGGCAATTTGACATTTGGGGCAGGTAGCAGACTCTCGCAGGCCCCATTTGTACAGATTGGCAGCGGTTCTGCCATGGCCTGATCTCAGCCTGTTGGCCGTGGTCCACTGTCTTCTATTGGCGGTCTTGAAACCTGGTTGNTTATATTTCCACTCCAGTTCTTTTGAGCCATTTAAAGTATCCCTGACTGCAGGAATGTATTGTTGTGTACCGCCAGGGATCTTTGTCATTGGACAGGTTAGGACCAGGTGTTCTGTGTCCTGAGGGGCAATTTGACATTTGGGGCAGGTAGCAGACTCTCGCAGGCCCCATTTGTACAGATTGGCAGCGGTTCTGCCATGGCCTGATCTCAGCCTGTTGGCCGTGGTCCACTGTCTTCTATTGGCGGTCTTGAAATTGGCTTTTTGTTACGAGCCCTAAAGGAACCATGGGCAGAACAAACAAAAAAGGGAAGTGCTATTTCCCTAAAATATTCTACTCGTTTTGTTAACGTTTCGCAATACTTTTTTCAAATAACATCAGTTTCTCCTTCTATATGTTCATATTTGCTGCCAAAATTAATCAACACATCAGATAGCTCAAATACCTCGGTGTGAAACCAGAGTACGAGCGTTTCGATAATCCATCCAAATCATTGCAAACCTCGTATGACATTTTCAGAAATTTGTCAATTCATACTTTTCGTTAAATAGTCGATTGTAATCAATAAATGGTATGAAAAGTTATTCTTCCTGCTTATTCCTTTGAGACGGCTCTTCTAGCCACTCAAAAATGTGCTGTTGTTGTAAATAAGAAAAAGCATAACATCTGCCATCACACCTTTTAAAAATTTCCACGTCAAATTAAAGAAGGTATTTGTAATAAACTATACACAGCATCTCTCTTGGCTTGATCTTTTGAATACAAAGCAAAAATTCCCACTGATTATTCACTAAGGTACCTCTTTCTCACAACTCTGTTCATTGATTATGTCGTTAAGCTGCTTACAAATCCTCTCATGAACACTCCTTTTTATCCTAAGCTCTTGGACGCCATCTATTTCTGACTTATTCCCATTAGGCATTGTTGTTTACTGTATGGTGATTATCTCTGGTGTTACTTTAATTTCCTTCTGTTTTCCATCCCTCTTTTTCTTCTATAACTCCTCCTTCCCCATCTGTTACTTTTCATTCCTGTTTGTCAGAGCAGAATTACTTGCTTTCGTTTGCATCTGTGACAATTGTCACTTACCATATTCCCTTTAAGTTCCTGGTAAAATCCCCCTTTTCCTGCCAGTAACAATAAATTCTGCAGAAATTGTCTAGTCCATTGTTCCAATCTTCTTATCGTCAAGCGTTTTGTGATCATTATCTCTATTCATTCTTCTTAAACAATAATTAATCACCTTTCTTTGCCCATTTACTTTTCAGATAACCCCTTGGATTTCCTGATCTATCCAAATCAAATTTTTTCCCATTCAAGTTCATCAATTTCATTCCTTAATGCTTTTAATATCACATCAATATTCTTTTCCAAGCGCGTTGCTCTTATCTTCTTCCAAGTAATTTTCTTTCTTTTTCTTTTAAAATGAAATATTTTTCAACTTTTGATAACCTTTCCTTAGTTATATTACTTGTAGGAATTATTTAAATGATAATGTTGATTTACTTTGCAATTTCTTTAGATCAAATCTAAGAAACAGCAGCCAACCCAAACTATCATTTAATTTTATAGATAGAGGAGGCTTATCTTTTCATGAGAATTTTACTTACGACTCATGGCATGATAAAGCTCATATATTTATGGCTTCCACTGAGATCATGTTGTCAAGAATTTTCAAGCTTTCATTTCCTGAAAATTTTGAAATTTATAGACTCAAAGGAAGCCACAGATGTTAGAGTTCCCTCCTGTCATGAGTCTTAAACTTTTTCTAAGCTGCATTTCGAGAGATGCTTCTCCCATCGTTTGGCTACTGAAGTAACTAGGTACGGGTGTTTCTTACTTTGGACAGTGCGGATCTATGTGTAGAAGGAAATGAGTTGTTTTTTAGAAGTGCCGCCATACCTATATTTTATTTGATTGTGTTTCTTTAGTGCTGAAATCCATATTTCTGGAAGGGTGTAGGATATTCTGTTGATGTGATGGATATACTGTTGATGTGAGTAGATTGCTTCTTTCGTTCTTCTTGTTGTTCTGTTGATTTCCTTGTCTATATCCATGTCTGTATCCATTGGGTAAGTTTCTTATCTACATCAGCATCATCGATTCGTATTGGATGTTGGCCATGGAGGGGTTTGTTTTTCCAATTTAGATTAATGTTTCTTATTCCTTCATTTTTTTGCCGTTTGCTTTACCATCTTAGCTTGGTTGGTACAAGGTATACTCTCCTCACATACAACTTGGTCAACCTTAAGTTCTTGCATGAGCTTTCTACCTTCGTTAGTAATGGACTGGACTGTGGACTCTTGTCGTCTATTCATGAGTAAGCACCAGTTCTAGCATCTAATCCGAGGTTGAGTCAAGATATTTACATAGTTCTATTGTCAAAGTTTTATAGTTCAGTTTCAATTGCATCATTCCTCTTCCTCCATCTTTCCTAGGGAAATACAGCCTATCCACGTCAGCTTTCTTGTGATGCATTCGGTACATAGTCATAAACTTTCTTACTTTCGTTTCCAGATCTCGCTTAAAAACCAAGTGATTACATTAAAGCTATATGTAACGACTGGAATTCCCAGTGTATTTATTAATTCTATTCTATTGCTAGAACTAAGCTCCGTTTTAAAAATACACCTAACTCTTCTGCAGAACTCTTTTTTAACTTTCTCTTTCATACTGTTGTGTTGGAGTCCGTCACTTTCATTAATACCCAAGTATTTATATACTTTTCCAGGTTCAAGTTCTTTAATGGTTTTATTATTATTATTATTATTATTATTATTATTATCGAGTGGTTACACACCATCTAGTGATGGATGGGTGAAAAACCCACATTCAGCGCCCAACAACATTATTATTATTATTATTATTAGTATTATTATTATTATTATTATTATTATTATTATTATTATTATTGTCGAGAATTTACTTAAGGGCGTACTCTGTATACGATCAGTATAAATTTAGCTAAATTAGACAGACCTGTTTCTATCTTACAGTTCCCTATTTCAACTTAGTTGTTTTATTACCAAATGAAAAATCGATTGAGTTCTGTTGCTGTTGTGTGTTGATCCTTCCGTGTCAGCATTGATACTGCTAAAACAGATGTAGTCACACACGCATCATCACGTATCATTATAAATGAATATATATAATTGTATGAAAGTTAGTTGTAATCAGGTGTAAAAGGTGAAGATTACATTGTAACAAGATGGAAGTAACGTGTCGTTTCAACAAACAGGAATTCCCCGACGGTACGCGTTTCTCCTGTACAGTATACAATAGTTTCGTCTGATTATTATTTGAATCTTTTTCAATTTTGTTGTCTGTACGTACTGTGCATTAAACATTGTTAGTTTAGGCCTACCATAGTTGAAGATGTAAAAAGGGAATCTCAAAACAAACTGGAGAAGACAAAGTGGAAAAACAACTTGTCGGTAATTAAAAATAATGACATCACTGATCTTATCCTCAACATACGGAGGAGTAAATGCTTCTGCTTAAAGCCATGTCAAGGTGTAAAGGACTTCAATTTTTTCAATAGAGAAAATATCTGGTAATTAAAATTATTAAATGAAGATTGCAACCGGCAACTTGAGATGGAATTCACTACTGTTCATAATAACACAGAGTTGAATGAGAAATGGCTGCGATTGACTGATTTAGAGTTGACCAAGAGGAATTCGACGGAGACTTGCAAACAAATATTTTTCAACTGATTTCTTCAATTGACTCCCCGTTGATTTCAAATTTGCCAAAGAACAGTAAACCAGATGTCAGTTATTATTTGTGACCAGTTTTAAAACAATTACGGAACAAATTAAAAAAGGAAATGATAGAGACTTGTCGATTCTTTTTAGACAAATCACCGTTAAGGAATTCAAAGCCAAACTAAAGTCATTAAAATCAACACGGTCCTGTTGGAAAAGTCAGATTTACGTCTCATCTGATACAGAAAAAACTGTCAAAGAGATAAGATTACAGAAACAATTTCAAACATTGAACCACTTAACAAAAATGTTTGCTGCTATATCAAGACTATTCTCAATAGAAATACATCTTTTTCTTTCTTCACAAAGATCAGTGCCCACAATGCTTCTTTAAATCAATATTACTATTAGGATTATTTACCTTCAGTAATCTGGCCAGTCTATGTAATCTACTAGCTACTGAGGAGTTTAACATTGTAACATACTAGTTAATTATTGTTATTATTATTATTATTATTATTATTATCGTTATATTACCATTATCAGCATAATTTTTATGGTTAACAACCATAAAAATTATGGAACTGTAAAGGAGAAGAAAAAGGGGAAAAAATGATTAAAGCTTAGACCAAGAGATAAGAGTTGACCATAGACATAAATACATTCAAATCATGCGATGGATAAAAACGTTCAAAAGCCAAAGAGTTCCACAATCTAATTGCTGGAGGAAAAAACTACATTCATTAACGGATTTATTACAAGACTAGCAGAAGTACGCGGTGTTGCTCAGGTATAAAAGTGCAATTTGGTAAGCTAAACAGGCCCTATCAAGATAATTGTAAGGTATTGCTCGATTAGAAATGTGATTGTAGACCACTTCAGTTCAAAGAGCTGCAAATTTTGGAAATGTTAGAACTTCAAATAAAAAATTCTATGACAATACATAGGCAAAATAAAAAAGATTAAAAAAACCGAAAGGCAAATCCTTCCCGGCGGGAAATCGAACCCTGGTCTATCGCGCGCGCGCGGGGGGTACTCACCACTATACTACCGAAGACTTGTACGGTCAAGGAGCTTACATTATAGTAAATAAAGTTTCTAATTTCAGAAAAAGTTTTAATACCGTTTTATTTTTGTTTTGGAATATATTTATTAAAAATAATCTTTAAATTTTTATATTTTTGATTTTATTCAAATTTTTGACTGGAGGCCTCTTCAGTTTGAAAATGGTATTGGTCGTCTCCTAACGCCCCATAATGACCTCCACAGTCAGCTTTTTATATCTCAGATCTTCCCTCAGATAAAGATAGACTCACACTCAAAATTTCAGTTATCTAGGTTCAGTACTTTTCTCGTAAATTTACAGACAGAGAGAAAAACAAACAAACATACTTACTTACTTATACATATATATTACGTATATATATATATATATATATATATATATATTACACACATATATATATAATTCTAATTATAAAACTCATTTTAGTAAATATCAGGAAAGAAAAGAAAATGGGTCGCTTAACGTGGGCAAAAAAGTACCACAAGCACATCTCTGGGGACATTTTTCTCATGGGACGGAAGATTGGAATTTTCAAATTATTGATTCTTCTATTTCTGACTTGGGGCGTGGGAATCTTATTGGCAATAAACTTTGCAAACTTTTACACCCTCAGGTTTAAATGATAAAAAGGTTCCGTTGTATTAAGTGGATCTTTGGATTGTATTTTTTCAGAAACCATTTATGCTGCTTCGCCTTTTTGTGCCTTTCTGAACCTGTATGTCGTTCATTGAGAGGTCTGGGCTATAGCTGTTGCATAGTTCCAGTTAGCACATTTTTGGTTTCTTTGGTCAAATTTGGTTTTTTTTTTCAAATTCCTTTTGTTACTTTTTGAGATGTTGATGTTTTGTACACAATTTTCTCAATTATATACTTTTGGCTCTTTCTTTAGCCTTTCCTCACTTGCTAGGTAAAGTTATTTGCACACTCATATCACATTGTTTCAGTGTGATCTGGTATTTTTTTTATCAACATGATTTTTGTACTTTATACTTTGTACTCCCCTGTGGCCTCAAAAATTTTTATTGTTTTTACCATTTGTGTTTAACTTTAATACACACATTTTGTGTTTCTATTATATTTTTAAAATTTTTATTCTATCAAGGGACTGTAAATAAATCACCCCCATTGTAACTTTTATTCTCATGGCATTTTAGATTACTTTATATACGCCTACATTGTAAATATGGAACAGACCTGACGAAGTAAATATATGAAAGCTTGTCCGATCATACAAAATGTCTTTGTTGTTGAAATTTATATATATAATTATATCGATAGTTAGATAGATAGATACATACATACATACATACATACATACATACATACATACATACATAGAGATAGATAGATAGATAGATAGATGGATAGATAGATAGATAGATTGATAGATAGATAGATAGATAGAAGTCACAATAGAGTAAACTAGTATTAGCGGGAATACTTCCATTGATGGTACCTATAAAAAAGACGTAGACAAGTCACATTTTATCGATGAAACAAAGGTTGAGGGGTACCAGCAAGATTTAGACCTACCAATTTGCAAACTCGTCGCTGAAGTCGATTAAGAAAACTAAGATGGGATTGGGAGCGTGAGGAGAGCTGTGTGAGACGCATTTTACAATCTGAGACAAAGAACTGAAAGATACCAAACACCATAATCAGAGTGCTAATGACACAACCCAATATACCACACCTTATCGAATACGTTAGAAATATCCAGAACTAGAGAGGATCCTTCACCATAGGTGTCCTTAAACCTATGAATATGTTTTGTGATTACTGTAGAAAGATGGCTAGTGAAACAAATCCTCTAAATTCGTACTGGAAATCAATAAAAAGAACTAGGCTCTGCAAGAGTTCCAACAGATGATTGTCATTGAGTTGCTCAAAGACCTTATTCATGACAGAAAGAAGACTGACAATCCGATAACTGTCCAAATCAAATGGATCACCCGGATTCATGAAGATAGGAACATTGGAAAACCTCCAGAAAGATGGAAAACAAGAAAGGTTAAGATTGAAAAGTTTAGAGAGCAAAAATAATAGCTCAGAATTACAATTTTTCAAGACAACTACCTGAATAAATTATAAGCCAAGAGCTTTAGATGGATCAAGCTTATAGAAAATCATTGTATCGCATTTTGAATTGATGGTGACAAGAGTTCAAAATCTGATTAGGTTTGTGAGGCTCTCTGACAAAGAAGAACCATTGTGATTTAAAAAAGAATGAGGCAAAGCCTGTCCCCTTAGACAACATGATAAACTGAATATTCTAAAAAAGTAAAGGAATAATTGACTTGTCATAACCAATTCAGCATCCTCGCTTACAGAACGAAATCCAGCATGAAAATTAGCCCTTTTACAAGTATTGATAGCTCATTGGAAAGAAACCAGAGATTTATAAGTTCCATCAAGTTTACACTAAAAGTAGAAATTATTGCAATGAACAATGAAGAGTAAGGTTTGACTTTGTAAATACGCCTCTGTACAAATGTCTCAATAATTGTCTGGATCCATTCTGTGAATTCAATTACAGCGCCAGAACCAGGTCTGATAAAGAAATGAATTTGAAGGACTATTACTAAGAAATTGAAAAAATCCATTCCAGTCAGCCGGGTCAAAAGAATAGCGTATGCTTGAAAATAACAGCTTTTTAAGGGGCTGAGTAGAAACAGAACTACCACATTTTAAGTATATTCTTAGTTGTGGAGTTAGTCTTGGGAACTGAGATTTCTTACACCTTTGGTCAGTGAAGGTCTACCGGATGACGGAAACCATTTTTGGGGTTGAAATTGTGATATAAAAAAGATAGAATAGAAGCCCTTGGCCAGACAAAGACCAACAGCAGGCCGACTGATTGACTCTGTGTTGATGGAGGTTGTATTGAAGGGACCAAAAGCAAACCTTTTATGAACAAGCGCAATGGTGTCGCAGTACCAGAATAAATATACTAGTTGAGTATCTTTGCAATTTTCTTAATTGTCCCAGGGTCCTGCAGGGCGTTGGCTTTGTTAGCTGGCGAGTATGTTAACATATACCTTCCTCAACATATTTCAGCTTGATTCCGCTAACTTCACCTGGTTAAAAAGGTCTAAAAGGACTATTTGTAACATGGTGCGACCTGCAGGCTAGTGATAGAGCTACTTGCACTCCATTATATGTTCGAGAGATTTGCCCTCTGTTATTTCAGCTAGTATCTAATGCTAAACAAGTGATAACGGAAGTGCTAAATACCAAAACGACATACCAGAGCTTTAAGCTTCTGGGTCATGTAAAGCTTGCCTCCTTGCCAGATTGCATGACTGTGAACGCCTGCAAGCACAATACATCATCCTTTTCTCCTCACTGGTTCTTTGCCTACGTATCCTGACAAGTCCATTGAAACGCACATGACATGGGATTGTTTTTCAAGTATTCCTGGTCATTGTAATTCTAAATGTCCGAAATATTGTCTTTAATGTGGTAAAAATTTGCGTTTTCGAGATTTTTCTGAATTTTCTGAATCAGGCACGTCAAGTTTTAAAGTTCAACAGTAGTTTGCCATTATTTTTATTTTCCATCCTCCTTGATATCTTTCCTCCATTGTCTTTATATCTTGGTGGAATTGCTAGACTTGTTCATCGCTAACATCACCGAGATTTTCTGAAAATCGATCCAGTTGGCATTCTTTTCCCCAACATTACGCAGATCTCTTATTAACCAGCCCTTTTAGTCCAGTGATTTCCTTTATCTCTGCCGTCCCAATAACAAAGAAAGAATGGGTATTTCGTGTAGGCACTTTGTTGTCCAAGCAAGAAGTTCACCATCTTTGTATCTACACATATCATCCATTGGTGGTCGTTATATTTAATATGCTGCAATACACTTTTTATTGCATTATCTTGGCATCAAGGTTTTAGAATGAACAATTGGTGTCGACCCAAAAAATTAGTGATGTGGAGAAGAACACCTTTTAGGCTTTATTTCAAACTGTCAATAAATAATTTCCAATCATCAGGCACCTAATTTTATTAGTACACCAGGGATATCTTTACAGAAAACAAAGTAAAGTTGATCATCAAAAAAACAGAACAAGCTCTTTATCACGTGCTCTGTAAAACTAGATTTTTTGACCATGTCGCAAAAGAGTTTGATCTTTCAGTCGTGATGCCAATACTGCGAAAGATTCCTTGCTTAAACTAAGGTCACTTATCAAATTACTCAAATTCTGCTGGTCAAATAGTACTGGGGTGGAAGGGCAGCCAAAGATTTCGTCATCATCATCAACGTCACCAGGTTCTTTGTAATCATGTTGTACTTCATCAGAATGTTCATTAATAGAGAGATCAGGCAACTTATTCAACTCAGGAATAGGCATATTAGCACTATGAGCTATCGTTAGAATTGCCGACGGAAAATGTTTGTAACGCAAAGATTTGCGCTCCGTTTTATTTATCCCTGTCATTTTTATAGAACGGAAGTAACAGTGGTCAACAAGATTTGCAGGCTTCCTCCAAACTATTGTTAACCCAAATCCCATTGACTGTCTGGTTTCACTTGTCCATTGTCTCAAACGTTCTGCACCTCTCTTGCAAACAACGTGAGGGGTCCATGTTTTAACTTGATATGCTAGCTTTATTCCAAAATATAGATAATAGGCTTTTTGTACAAAGTTTGTTATAGACTTTCTGTTTTCTACAGTTTTGTATTCACCACAAAAGTAACAAAGGCAATGAGGATGATTTTTGGTGAATCTTGATGTCATATTTATTTGTACCACCAATAACACGAGTCATCTGAATCACCTTTTGAATCCATTATTAAAACACAGGCACTGTGCATGACTTTATCTACCTTAATCAACTCTCCATCATCTAAAATGTTAAAAGATAAATCTGATCTGAGCAAGTAATTGTTTTATAATTGAATTATAATTGAAGATTTTCCATGTCCACATAACAAAATGCAGACATACAAAAGTATTGATATGTGCAAACGAGCATTCTGCCGCCAAGTGCAAGTTAACACACAATGATCATCTCAGACACATAAAAGCCACAAATTAACTCTACTAAAAATACCATAAACCAAAGACTTTTATGACCTAGCTATGACCTGCTATACTCTACAACACTTTCTGCATGTGAAACCAAGTGCACACGATATGTAAATCTCCTGAAAAGTTTAACACGCTTGCACAAAGAAGGCAGTTTACAAAAGCTTTCCCTTTGAAACATCAGAAAAGCTACAGCTAACTAAACAAAATGAATATGATTTTTGTAATCAGCAACCAAAAAATAAACAGTCTTTATCTTGCCGATCCTAAAAATTGTGATGACACGTGTAAAATGTAAACCAGGAGCTCTACTCTAAATCAGTATTGTTCAACCTTAATTTATATATTAAAATTAAGATATTTTGGTCAATAGCCTTTTCGCTGGCTTTTGGGTTGGACCAAGATTTCAGAATTAGAAAATCCGAGCCAATTGAGTCTTTATGAACACGTACTGAAAAAAATGAGGGTTAAAAATTCCCATCAGGTTTTGTGACTGGCTTGACAAACGACCATGCACATATTATTTTTGTCGAATAATATAGTATAATAATATAATGTTAATGATAACTAATGATTTTGAAAAATTAAAAAGATAATAATGACTATTATTATTATTATTATTATTATTATTATTTGGCTCTACTTTTCTCTGTGGCTACATACAATCCCAATCTGGTCTCACCCATAGCCTTGAGGAAATAGGAAGCTGGCTTCAGAAAACAAACACTTATATATCAGATTTAACAGTTTAAAACAAAAAAAAGTAAATAGAGAAATAAAAAAAAGAACCAAATTTTATATAGTTTTATAATGCTTTTCGTAGTATATGTGCTGTCCCATTAGGCACAATTTTTTGTATTTCCGCGAGGGAATTTGATCGAGGCAGCTTTGCAACATGTCTTTCTGTGTTTTTATTTATAGCACCTAAAGCGCCTACCCCTACCGGTACAATAGTGGTTTTAATTTTCCTCATTTTTTTAACTTCATAATAACTTATTATTATTATAATTATTATTATTATTCTGTAGATCAAGATCCCTCAGCTTTTCCTGTTAGCTTAGGTGTTATCCATCCAGTACCACAGGACTCAGATAGACAGCACCTTTCTTATGATGTTTGCCAATCCTAGTAGGGCAGTTTGCTTGGTATTATTTAGCCTTTTCTGGTCGATACAGAGTACACTCGTTCAGTCACTCAGACGGTGGATAGCTGCAAGGGCGCCAATTACTACAGGAATCACAATACCTCTCGTCTTCCATATTCTGTTTACTTCCATAACTAAATCTTGATACTTGACGATCTTTTCTCGCTCCTTCTCCTTCACTCTGAAGTATTATTATCATTATTATTATTTTCATCATCATTATTATTATTAACTTTACAAACTTTCAATCAAGAAACACTAGGAGGAAGAGCATCTTCTCCAAGCAATGACAAAAGCTCTGCATCCAAACTGATGAGAAAAGAGACTATAAAACGAATTATCAGTGAAATGACTGGTCTGAAAGAACATAATACCATTCTTAAGACCGTTAGCAACTTTTGTTTTTGCACCGTAATTAACATGTGGCACAGAATAACGGAAGGTATGCCATCTAACATCTATAAGTTTGCACAAAAAGCTCTGATATTCTCTCTTCCTATCAACGTAAATCTGAGGAGATGGAAGAAAATAAATTCAGAGATATGCCCATTCAACAGCAATCAAAAGCAAACGCAGCTTCACGCTCTTGATCACTGCTCCACAGCAATGAACGATGGTAGGTTTACATGGCGTCATGATTCGGTGTTGTATACCATTCTTCATTTCGTAAAACAGTTAGCAGAAAGGGGTTTCAAAATATATGCTGATTCATTCTGATTATCGTGATTCAAATGAAATCTTCAAAAGGCTCGGGCCTGATATTGTATTAAAAAAGGCAATGAGTAGATATCTACTCAATCGAACTTAAATATTGGTTCGAATCAAATATAGAGAAGTCAAACTATTACAGAAAAGTAGATACTCTCATCTCGAAAGCTATTTAATTGTTAACATGAACTTAACCAAATTTTACGTCGAAGTTACTTCACTGGGATTGAGCAAAAGGACTTGTTCTTTTCCTTTCTAAAAAATCATAATATAAATAATGAAAGTTGATTGATAAAATTAGTGAAACGGCCTTACGCAGTTCGTACTATTTATATACACATAGAAATAAAACGTGGTTAGAAAAAGGAATTTTGAAATTTTTCTAAGATTTGTTATCAATTCACTCTATATCAGGACTGCAAGGCAAATTTTACTGTCTTAGATAAAATGATATATATATATATATATATATATATTGTAATGCTGTGGATATTACATTTTAGACAAATAAACATGAAGTTTAAAAAGAATTATTATTATTACTATTATTATTATGATTATTATGATTATGATTATGATTATTATTATTATTGTTGTTGTTGCTGCTGTTATTGATACTATTGTTAGATCTATATGAACCATCAGGATACAATTTCCATTGATGGGAACCAGGGGAAGAATAACAAACTTAAATGAAAGAAGTGAATGCAAAATGGTTTTAAACTTATTCACATAAAAGTCAAAACACCATAGAAGTGGGAAGGATGAGTTTTGAATTTTCTCTTTCTAAGAGACAGACAGTTCGTTAACCACCTGTTTTCGTTTGACTTTAACTTGTCATTAGTTGTCATTAGCTGAAATCAACTTGTCATTAGTTGTCATTAGCTGAAATCAACTTGTCATTAGTTGTTTTGCTATCAATTCAGTTCTTTAACTTGTGTATGAGTTATATGAGGATTCAAAGGATTGTTTCTGATATTATAATGTATTAATGTAGAAAGAGAAAACAAAAGGATATAATAACCTCTTTTTGGCAATTTTTGATTTCTGAAACACAATATTTAAAAATGATGCTTAGAATTTATATTTTGCTGTAATAAGAATTAAAAAAGATAGTATCAGTATTCAAAATGTTTTAAGATTTTTTCATTAACAAATACGCGAAAGTTGTAAAAGGCCAACTAGGTTGTGATATTCTCCTCTAATCCGATAAGATCACTTAACAGAAAACATCCAGAGAATCCAATGAGGAGCCGTTCCAGCCAAACTGCTTAAGATGCCCAGCACAAAAAGGAGGAAGAACGATGCAATCTGTTTCTATTTGATATGTTTTGGATCTGTTGTTATTTTCCATGTTTTATTCTAGGAATCAAGAACCACATTCATTTATTTTTAAAAATGTTGATTCTTGTTTCAAAATCTAACTTTGTATCAGAAAGTATTTTTAACACAAGATGTAGTATGTTATATTAGAAGAAAAAATGTTGGGAAAAATCGTGAACAGTATGTTGTAGGTTAAGTTTCTTATAAATGAAAATATGGTTAGAGTCTGGTGTCCAGGGGATTTTTTTCTAATGAGGTGCATGTTCTTATCCAGTACGAGGTAACTGATGAGTTCTATGAATTCTTTTAGGCCATAATCTTTTTCTCTTCATCATCTAAAGACAATAGCTGGAGTAGCAGATCTTATATGTTGATCAAAACATCTCAAAAAATGGACTCTGGAAGGTCGTATCGGAAAGAAAGTATGATCTAAACTGAGATGGAGAGAAGAAATTAAAAAAATACGCTGCAGGAGTACAATTAAATGGCACGAAAAGAAGAGAATAGAATGACACGAGATTGTCACTTGCCGACAGGAGGTTGAGCTGTTGCTGAGTGACTGGTTGATTGATTGAGAGTCGTTTCATTGCTTACGGTTGTCTCCAAATAACTCTGATTTTAGAAGATAGTAGAATTCAGTGATACTTTAAATGTTATTCATTGTTGAGTTGTGAATGACTGTGACATTACACTTTGAAATTCAGACATAAACTTAAATAAGTTCAGGTACTGAACTATTCACTTTGCATTGTTTATTTGGATGCTTAGAAATAACATCAATATGGTGACTATAGCCAAAAGGCAAGTGCATCCGATGATAGTAGACAGTACGTGCACTCAAATGTATGCATCTATTTGCTCTTATTGGAGATATTTTAATTGTTACTGTTGATATTCATCTTTTTAGTGAAAACCAAAGCTGTAATGGAGCGGGGAATAAGAGAGAGGTTAAAGAACCTGGAATTAAAAAAAAGTGATATGATATCAACCAACACTGAGATAGAGAAATATTTCCTTTTGAAAAATTGGAAAATTTCTTGAGAAACTTGAAATTGTCCAAACAGTATGATCATTCTAAAGAAACGGGGAATGAAATAATTTTTGTAAACAGATTTCTACTGTGTGCGTAAGTGCTCAGAAAAAGACAACCAATGGTTTTAAGTATTTTAAGTATTATAATAATGAGGCACTTGCATGTATTTTTCATTTGATTGAGTTAAAGTGACCTCTCAGAAAAAGTTTGATCTTAGTACTAGTAAGGTATGCGTATTACAGTACTATTTCGAATAGATATGATAAGCTTCTTTGATTTGATTGTACAGTAAAAATGTGGTAGTCGTCAGAAATTGTCATTCTCACTCTTTAGGATTATGTACAGTCACTACCAAAAGTTTTAGACCACTCATGGAAATACGTAGATTTCTCGGTATGAGATCGTATTGCATCATCCTACTGTTGAGATTGCATCATACTCATTGTTTGCGCTCTGGTCGCTCATTACACGTTCTTCTTTAACACTGTGGACATCTGAATCGATTTTACTTTAAAATTTTTTTCACTTTTTATACTTCTTATTGCTACAGAAATGGGTCGAAAAAAGTCTCTCAGTGAAGTTCAAAGAGGTCAAATTGTTGCTCTGCATAGAGAAGGACTATCTGAAAGGAATATTTCTACGAAATTGAAAGTCAGCAAAACTGCAGTCCACCAAGCA
>RDPX01000172.1:364690-389467 GCA_003991215.1 Morbakka virulenta
GAGAGAGAGAGAGAGAGAGAGAGAGAGAGAGAGAGAGAGAGAGAGAGAGAGAGAGAGAGAGAGAGAGAGAGAGAGAGAGAGAGAGAGAGAGAGAGAGAGAGAGATTGGGAGAGAGGAAAAGAGCAATGTACATCTACATTATTTGCAATAAATTGTAAACTATTGTTCGGACTGCTTCTATTTTTCATGTTTTTAGAGCAATACTATCTTTGAAAGATCTGATTACTTATCTTGTCAACAGAAATATCGTGACTTTGCGTATTGTTGATCGATCCTATCTTTTATGGATTTGATTCACTTTGAAAAGTCATAAGTTTGTTTAGGGTTTTTCATTTTTATTTGAAAAATAAAGTTGCTTTGACATTTTAAGAATATTGTATTCCTAATCTAAAAATAGAAGAAATATTAAATGAGGATAAAAAGGCAAATTTTTTTTTTATTTAAAGACATATCTTAAACTTATAATTGCAAAAAAACAGCCAATTATATAGAATCATTATAGAGTCTGCTTCATTTTTGCAAGACATTTTAAAAAAGAAATGGAAACACAAGAAAAAGGTCAAATTTTGCAAGTAAACAAAAAAATTAAACACTTCTGAAAATTATAAATAGCATGAAGATAAAAACTAGTTCTTAGATCATTGATTAAATATTTTCTTCATGTTTTCTTGTAAGGTCTACTTTTAATCTGATTGCGAGAAACCTGTTTGACTCTAAAATTCCCTGACTCAAAGAAAATTACTTCTGTTTTCCACCTGCAGTAGTTTTGGTAATTAAAAAGTAATCTAGAAAGCTTACCGTCATGTTTATTGCAATTACCTATTATTTTCAAGGTCACAAACAACAAGTAAAAGTTCATTTTGATAGGGGATTGGTTGAATAGGGGTTGATTGATCAGACATTTTCATATCATTTTCAAATCCTAAAAATAAAATTTTTACGTTTGTATGTAATGTATAAAATTATTAAGATTTTCATTGGCTTAAAGTCACAGCCTTGGTTGGTATCCTGAAGTGAAAGTTAAGTTCTATGGATCACAAGATATTAATAATGACCTAGGGAATCTAGCCTTGGATGTTTTTGCCTAAAATCATAAGTGAGAGCTGCAGTAATGGATCTATCAAGGTCTACTTATGTGGGTCCTCAGATGTCAGGTAATACCAAGCACTTATCTGTATAGCTTTTGATATGTTTGTTAGGTGATTAAGCAAAATTAATTTGCATATCGTATTGAGACGAAATATGCTGGAGGTAAACAGTAAATCACTGTACCACTGCGCAGCTAACAAAGTACCACTGTACCACTGGACAACAAACATTGCCCAATTGTACCACTTCACAGATAACAAAAAATGCAACACATAGAGATTGAAAAGTCCCCAGGGTCGACATGGAGAGAGGCAATATGAATTTGTTTTTCAAAAGTACTATAACACCTTTATAGCTCACCAAAGAAATGGTAATCATTTTTATTTACGGATAGAAGCTAGGAACAAAACAGAGCCAGATGATGTCTTCTTAACTTACTGCTTTATACGTTAGTGTCAGATGGTTTTAATGTACTTCTTTACAAATTTAGTAAATATCTTTCTTTTTTCTCAAAAGATTGTGACAAAAAATCTTACGTTGATATTGGTAAGTAGAGGTAAACCTGGGAATTAAGGTCCAGTGGTGAATGCAATGATAACGCCATCCGCATTGTATCCCTACGAAACATGGAAGAGCAAGAGAAAACTAATCTGAAGCTAGATCATTTCTATAAAAGAAATTTAAGGAGAATCTTAGGAATCTTTTGATGAGATATCAAATGAAGACATTTTGGAATAACAGGTCAAAAATATCTACAAAAGGTAGTTGAAGCAAGAAGATGAACATTTTTGCCTGACACACCCACCTGCACTGCTTTTTCGCGCTCTCTATTGGAGACCTAGAATAAGTAAGTGGAAACGAGGCAGACTTGGGGACAAGCTACATTCCAGGACGATTTAAAAACAAGTTGCTTATACAGTAAAACTCTAAAAAAACGAATTTCAAGGGACATTTGTTCTAAATTAATTATAAACTAGATGCTTCATAGATGGAATAGAGACAAAAAAGACGAAGCAGGGAAATGCGCCTATAATAGAAAATTCGTTGTGTAGAAGTTTATTACATATGGACACCACTGCACTTTCAAAACGTTTTTTTTTTTAAAAAGGAACCGAGTTGGCCGGAGCCTTTCTGCTTCTTTACCTTCTGTATAGGACTGGAGAATTTAAGTTATAAGGTAAATCTTTATTGGGTGCTACTACCTTTAACTTTTTTTTACACAAGGACTGGTCTCAAAAACGTGAAGTTTGAAATGGTTCCGTAAACTGAGACGAAAGTCAAAGCTTGTTTGGAATCTAACCTTTAAAGTTCTTAAAGAGCCAACCTATGTTTCAAAATCAGTTGCGCAATAGCAAGGCAATATTTATTCTCTAAGCAGCATTAATTATACCTCTCCATCATGGAAGTTCATAAAACCCAATGTCATAGCTTAAGAAATGAAAACACCAGTATTGTTATCTTAAGAAAGTGGTAGCTTCAGCAATGAGAAAAAAACCACTACTATTTCCATTTTAATTTCAAGATGGCCCTTTTTAAACCTTTCGGAATGGTTTCAAACTACTAGAAAGTGAGTTATTCACCAGCGATAAGACTGAATTTTGTATTTTTTAGCTATTATTGTAGCTTCGTCTATTGCAACTCTCAGCCTCACTCTCTTTTGTACGAAGTTGCTAACTTTCAAACGCTTTCTCCTTACCTTCTCTCTGACAAGAAAACGTTTGATCGCTTTAAGTCCTGCAACCAGGCGCAAATAAAAAAAAAGAAAAAAGAGATTTTGGGGCAAGGCTTTAATTAAAAACAGATTACCTTGAACTTAACTGTAAAAATGAACTTCTTTTGTTTAATTGTGAAAATTTGCCTGAATCGTTATTCAAAATATCTGCCAGGTATAAAATATTCGCCTCAAAAGTAGATCACAGGAGGCGTTAGATAAATATTAAGGAAAAAAAGAACTAGTTTGCAGAAATATATTTTAAGAAATATTTGAATTGACAAAATATAATTAGATATTCAGTGAAGGAATATGTGGTTTGTAGCATACGCAGTAAATGTCATCCTTTTGCTGTGTTACTTCAAGAAAAATGAAGAAATATTAAAAAGTAATTAACACTCCAAAGAAGGCTTGAAACCACTTTAGTGCGAAGAGTCACTTTTCTTTTTCTTAATTGTTTTTCTATGTACTTTTTAATCTTTTTGTTTATTGATTTTTTTCCACTTCTAATTCTCTCTCCAAAACCATAAACAAATTTAGTTCACACTAAGTACACACTTAGTACACACCTAGTACACACTTGGTACACACTTGGTACATACTTGGTACACACTTGGTACATACTTGGTACACATTTGGTAAACACTACGTACACACTACGTACACACCAAGTATATACTTGGTGCACACTTGGTACACACGTGGTACAGACTTAGCACACACTTAGTATACACCTAGTACACACTAAGTACACACTAAGTACATACTTGGTAAACACTTGGTACACACTGCGTACACACTACGTACACACCAAGTACACACTAAGTACATACTTGGTACACACTTAGTACACACTACGTACACACTACATACACACCACGTATATACTTGGTGCACACTTGTTACACAGTTGGTACATACTTGGTACACACTAAGTACATACTTGGTACACACTTGGTACACACTAAGTACATACTTGGTACACACTAAGTACACACTTAACACACACTTAGTAGTATACCACTCAAACGAAAAAAAATGTGGATGCAGTATTTCCAGGGACTTCATATGGCTGCAAACAGCGAAACTCTTACATGATGAGCTTTTGACCCTAACCACTCGGTCACTACTGCACTGTTATTTTTTATTATTAACTGTGGGGATTTCTAAGTTCAGGAGTGTTTTCTCAAAACTTAGTTTTGTAATTCTTGTGTTAATAAGAACGTAGTTGAAAACTTTTACGCTCGTTTGAAATACCAGTCATTTTTATCTTTCATTTTGTCCTAATTAAGAATAAGTGATTAAGTATACCAGTACCGAAGTAATTATGAGCTATCGACAGTGCTCGATAATATAAGAATATTAGAGCTTTCATATGGCGAAGGACAAAAAAATCAGCAAAACTGTGATTAGGTGTATGTAGGAAGTTTTCGTCATTAAGATCATGTTCTTTTTGTCTGAGTTCAACTTTAGGTATAGAGTAGTATTATTGATAAAACCTCTGCTTCAGCCAACTGCTTCGCCTCTGAGATAAAGTGTATTGGTGTTACCACAGTCTTCTAAATACGTCCAATAATTGTGTTACACCAAAACAAGATTTTCAGATTTGTGCTATAATATTTCATTTGGATTATATTGTGATAGTCCCACTGTGATTGATAAGTGGAACTAGGTTGTAAGTGTACCTCGTCACTGGTTTTGAGCAGCAATTCCGACCGACTATTTATATTTCCAGTGTCTAACCTGCCAGGGGCTGAAATTTGTTATGAATACAGGATTTATTCCATTTGTGACTTTGCACCATAAGCGGAAAACAACAACTTCCTATGTAATCGAAGTCCGGATAAGGAATGAGGGTCCCTAAACCATCGTTTTGTTAAAAAACTAGGGTGTCTGGTCGCGTCTCCAAGTACACAACTTTATCAATACTAATATTTTATCATCATCATCATTATTATTATTATTATTATTATTATTATTATGTTTTCTATTTTCTTCGGTGGATCTTCCAATCGGTTTTAACCTAAAAGCTGATAGCAACCAGCTATCAATGATTTCAGGTCGTTATTTTCTTCCCTGCTCTGACATTGGGAGCATTTTTCTTAAAATCCTTGCAGTTCCCAATAGTGCTGTTTTCTGTATTATTTTTAATTTAGCATCGCCCGTTAACTTTTCCAGGTGTTTCATACAATCTTTACATATCTCTCCCAGTGCTCCAATTACAAACAGGTATAACTTTAACCTTTGCAAGATTTCACAGTTTTGTTACCTCTTCCTTAAGATTATGGTATTTCTCTATTTTCTCGGTTTCTTTCTTCTTCACTCTTGAGTCACCTGGGACAGCTATATCAACTATTGCAGCTTCTCTCTTAATTTTGTCGACAAACTCAATGTCTGGTTTCCTTACAACAACGTACTGATCACATTGGATCATGAAGTCCCAAAGTATTTTGGAAGTGTCGTTTTCTATGACTCCTTCTGGTTTTTTATTATACTAAGCATTTGCTCTGTCTAAACCAACTTGTTCGCACAATAACCAGTGAATACACGTGGCAACATCATCATGTCGTCGTTTATATACTCTTTTAGCTAACTTGCTAAATTCACAAACAATATAAATGACACTTTCTCTCCTCCCCACCCCCCTGATTACACATCCTACACAAGGGTAATTTAGCTGTCTTATCAACGTGAAATTTCACATAATTTGTCCTTAGAGATTGCTCCTGAGCGCTACAAATAAGTGATAAAGTTGGAATTTTGAGGTCTTTAGCCAAAGCCACGAGTCACTCCAACTTACATCGTTGTTATTCCTTAAATTTATTAATATTATTATTATTATTATTATTATTGTCGATATTGTTATATTATTATGATGGTGTTGGTGCTACGGATGATGATATGTTTTAATGTAATACATACTGATATTCTTCTATGGCTTGTTCAAGATTATTTGCAATTTGTAAAAAGAAAAAAGAAGATAGTACAGTTTACTTTTGTGATTGAAATAAATATTTTTTAATATAAAAATCAAAACAACTTTTGCTTCGTCAATAATCTCGTCATTCCATGATAGTTTCACCCTTTCCAACACATTAAGAAGAAAGATATTTTATAGCCTTTCCCTGTGATGTCACATGAAATTAAAAGGAAAAATAAACTAATACTATAGAAGAGTTGGTATGTATTATCAAAATAAAATTTATGTTTTCCAGTTTTTATTTCAAAAATGTATTTTCATATTTCGCATCACAGCAGAAAATGTTAGTACTGCTATTGGTGAATGTCAGAGTGCTCTATCGAGGTCCACGAGTTGAAGTTAGAAGAATTATTGGCCTTTGAATTTTCAGCTACGCCTATGGGCACTCCAGGAATGTCCTCAATTACTTAATGCTGGAAAATAAAATTTTAACTTTAAGTACAGTGGTAGCACAATATTGGTGTGTTTTTTTAACAAAAAACTATTACTGGGGAAGCAAGTTATTTTATCTGGTACTAATGAAGCCAGGTGTAAACTTAGGATCAGTCAGTTTTGTACAACTTAATGTGAATTCCATGTTATATTTTCTTGTAAACATCTATTTGAACATTGGCTCTGCACTTGTCGGAGCCTAAGTTCTGTATCTATGCAAAAGATAATTTTGAAGCCTTGACTTGTTAAGGAAAGCAGTTGGCGATAGTGCTGTGACCTGTGATAATGGCTCTGCATTTTATTGGTTTTTACTTTTGGTCAATTCTGTCTTGGGTTTTTCCCAAAATAACTGAATTATTGAGATTTCTATAGTTATATTCTTTAAAACAGTGTATTCTTACTATGCTGACAAAGATATTGATAATTTGAACCATAGTACCATGAATTACTGAACACCAGACCTGTTTCAGAATAAAAAGCAACCGGTGGTCGCGAAAATGATGTGCTACTTTCTCGATACTTCATTTGCCTTCTTCAAAACATATCCATTCTAATAAATTATTCAGGCGAGACAAGAGTATTAGAATAAAAAGCGACTACACAAAACCTAGTTGGGGTTCTTTTTTCATAAATCTTCATAACTGTTGTTGTTTTTCAGTTATGTTCTTTGACTACTGTTTTGTTGATTACTATCAGAAAAGGGATCGCCTGAGATACTACTGTGGGTTATTGAAAGGAAATGATCCATTTCTAATCACTTTATAACCATGATTTTAAGCAATAAGTCTTGATCAGATGGCAGAGACATGATGTATAAGGCATGACATAGAAAATTGTACTCAATTTGCTTCTTTTTTTGATGCTATTAAAAGTTTGCCACAGAAAATGAAGTATAACTTTTTGATATTTTAATGGACTTAGTTTTGTGTGTCCTAGTTCTTTTTCTATGTAGCAATGTTGATATGACTTTGCTTCAGAGAAACAGTTAATTTTGTTTTAATGCAAGTAATAGGTTTTTTTATCTGACAACAGTACAAAAGTTGAGATGTAGGCATTGTCATGGCAAATGTTCTCAGATCAATATTCAACTTCAACTAGACAAATTACACTTGAGATGTAAATTTAGCCTAGACTATGTTTGTTGTTGAGCTTATCCTTTGATGCTTACAGAGAGAGTTACTTGATTGAAGGATTTATTCAAAGCTTCCAGTTTAGCATCATGTTTTAAAAAGGAAAGTCTACTTGACTTTCCTTGTCTCAATGTATTCTTTCTGAAATGTTAGACAGTTGGCAATTTTCAAATTTCGGCAGACATTTTTTTAAAATCTATAGAATGTGTTCTCTTAAAAGATCGTTGTGTCTTTTTAGATTGTTAAATATGTTTTTTTTATAAATGCTGCAGTCAAAAAACTAATAAACTTCATTAAATTGGCAAAAGATCACAACTAAATAACACAACAAGTACATTTTGTCCAGTCGTTTTAAAGTACTAATGTCTTTTGTATCAGCTGTGACACCAACACTAATATGTCTACTATTGACCACAATTGTTTTATAGAGTCTAAAAACACCCTTTTTGATGGATATATTCTTGTAGTGCGTAATAAAGTTTTACTAGAGGTAATAAAGACAGTTCTTAAGATTAAAAGATGTCTGAATAAAAGTCTTTTATGAAAAAAGAAGTCCAACATAAACTAACTGTTGTAGGATATCTTATGATTTCCCTATTTTATAGCGAGACTTAAAGTAGAATTAAAGTCAAAATCTTTCTAGGTATCGTTTAAAACATACTCTTGAAATAGTGTTTTATTATTCGATATCAGTTTTAATGAAATTAACCTGACGTTAAAAATGTTCTTATTCCAAAATGCCCTTGGAACCAGTGAAACCTTTCGAAATACCCGAGTGTCTAGTGTACCCGGGAAGGTGCATTAGGCATTATGGTAACATGTGATACCAGTTTTCAACATAATCACTTGCTTCACCAGCTGCAGTAAACAGTTGTTTTTGAAGCAGCTGATTTCATTTTATTTGTTTGGAGTTTATTAATCTTGTAAGGGGATGCAAGGTAAAATATTCCTTACCATTATTACAGTTTACGAGGTAGCAAGAGAAAGTCAGTACAGTAGCCTTAATTTTTATTTAGCTGCAAAGGAAAAGTATTGCTATTTTTAGTGAAAGCATTTTTAATTCCAAATAGAGTCTTTTACCTAAAACCATGGGCGTAAAAGACCATTTCTAAGCATTCTTTATTTTTAGCACTGAAATGGATTTCATCAACGTTACGTAATTGCCATCGAAAATCGAATATAGAGTGCAAAGTTGTATACAAATACAAAAAGCAGCCTTTGATGACATGGAATACAAAACACTTTTTCCAGCTGCTCCAAATCCACAGTAGAAATACAACTACTAATATTATTCTATTTCGTGAAGACCAATTAACTCTAGGAAAGACTATGCTGTATGGAATATTTTTCAACATTCGGATCTCCAACGTGCAAAATATCTAAAACCTGGTGAAATCAATATGACGTACGCTCAACAATAATCCTATACCCTTAGAAAACCAAAGATGATTTATAGAGAAGTAAAAAATAACATTGAGAATTTCCAGCAGAGTTGTAAAAGTATCTTACATTGTCTTAATCTCTACCTGTCGGTGAAAACAAAAGAAGCCATAGATATCATACGAGATAGGTTATCACAAAATGTGATAAAAAAATAACTGAAAGTAGAAAAAGTCAAGCTACTTATCAAACTCGACTTATCTGAATCTTATTCTCTTTCAACCAACAATAAGCACAAGTTAGGAAACACATGGCCAATCAGACAAGCCTTTACCCTGAAAAGAAAGGACGAGGTTTTGCCCAATATCATCAGTCAAACGCTTTAGAGGTTGTACTCAGTATCCAAAACTTGATAAATTTCTGAAAACTGACCAGTTATTGATGGCAACCAATTCCTTAAAATATTTAAACAATAACTAACTACTTAGGATCGGAAAGAAACGAAGAATTAAAAAAAGGAAAAGTTGATCTATGTTCATGAATTAACCTTCAATTTTCATTGTTAGGTTTATGGTGCACCAAGTCCTACAAAAATGTAAATCAAAGCAGACTTAAACTATCATGTATAAAACGTGGAAGTTTTATTCATTGATTTTGATACTTTTAATGAAAATAGATACGATGGAAAATTACTGTAACAATTAATATAGGTGCAAAAACCAAGAGTAAAAAGTAACCAAAAATATCAATTTGGCAATTACCAGTACTTGTGCTGTTTAATTTATCATAGTTCCTGATACTTAAATCAGACTTCAAAAAGGATACTGAGTTAGCTAGGTTGTAGAACCATTTGTTTCTGAGTATTGGTCTCCGTCATATAATTTGAATGTTAAGTCTAAGATTAACTCTTATCTCTTGGTCGAATCCTATTTACAGTCTTTTACTCCCTATTATATATATTATATATTATATATTATATATTATATATTATATATTATATATTATATATTATTTATTATATATTATATATTATATATTATATATTATATATTATATATTATATATTATATATTATATATTATATATTATATATTATATATTATATATTATATATTATATATTATATATTATATATTATATATTATATATTATATATTATATATTATATATTATATATTATATATTATATATTATATATTATATATTATATATTATATATTATATATTATATATTATATATTATATATTATATATTATATATTATATATTATATATTATATATTATATATTATATATTATATATTATATATTATATATTATATATTATATATTATATATTATATATTATATATTATATATTATATATTATATATTATATATTATATATTATATATTATATATTATATATTATATATTATATATTATATATTATATATTATATATTATATATTATATATTATATATTATATATTATATATTATATATTATATATTATATATTATATATTATATATTATATATTATATATTATATATTATATATTATATATTATATATTATATATTATATATTATATATTATATATTATATATTATATATTATATATTATATATTATATATTATATATTATATATTATATATTATATATTATATATTATATATTATATATTATATATTATATATTATATATTATATATTATATATTATATATTATATATTATATATTATATATTATATATTATATATTATATATTATATATTATATATTATATATTATATATTATATATTATATATTATATATTATATATTATATATTATATATTATATATTATATATTATATATTATATATTATATATTATTTGATACTATTAATGATCCAGCTGAGCTATCTTCATCCACTCTAACAGGAATATTTAAGCAATATGAAAATACTAGGGGTTTCTTTATAAGAGATGTACAGTGGCCTTCTGATACAACGAATTTCAAGAAAGGTTATTTCTAAATTTGTTATCAGCGAAATTTGTTATAGATTAAGTACAGAAAAGTAAAAGAGAAGGCAAGAAAAAGATTATGGTTGTTCTGATGGAAAATTCAATCGATCAAAGTTAGTTTTATTCTGACTCCAGTACAAAACAGAAAAAAGCTAAACATTTTCTAATAAAAAAGACAATTTCAATTACCCTTAATTTTCAGTTGGGAGTTTTCCATCTAATTCAACATAGTTGTTTTTCTAGTTAACGACATTTATATAAAAGTTTCTTTTAATACTGACGTAACTGACTTGTAGACATGACTATCCCTTCCATTTTCTTTGTTGTTGGAGTCACAAAATTTTAATCAACAGCCAAGGAAACAGGTGTATGTTTTGAATATGAATTTGGGAGAACAGTATCCTTACTCCGCCCACCCACGTAGCAAATGGGACTGTTTTGTTGCTGAGAACTTGCAGAAATAAAAACTAAATAAACAGTTTTTTATATTAAAAGAATGTGTGTTGACGAAATAAACAATAACCCGATGGATAGAATCGCCCTTCTTTTGAGTTAAGGAAGATGAATCAGTCACATCACCTAATTCAAAAAACAAATTCATTTTCACTTGAGTTTTAAGCCCAGCTGTGAAAATAATGAATGATACTAGTTTTACTTATTTCTGACAAATTACAATGAAGAGTTCAGAGCCAATCTATTGAGTTGTTGGTTGCTTTACTGTTTACTAAAACTAAACTCTTCGGGAATAGGAAAAAGCAGCCACAGAAACTACAAACAGCATTCTCAATTTATTTAGCTGTTTAAGAACTAAAATGAAACCAAACTAATGACTACCGTCAAAGATTAGGGAAAAACATGAAGCAACGATGCTTCTGTTAATCCATGAAGCTGATCTTTTATGTAGACTTGCATAAGATAATGATGAACTGTAGAACGAGTTCATCATTATCTAGACAAAGAAAGTTAAGTCATATAGAAATTCAGTTATAGGGTCGATATTTTTTATACCTTACCAAATTAATCAGAGAACAATAAACATGCTCAGGGTTACTGATAGCTTTAAATCCTACTGAAATGATTACTAAATTCTAGACAATTTGGGACTTCCTTCTAGCTATTGCCAAAAAAAGCCTTAGTCAAATTGTAGAAAAGGCAAAGAGTATGCGAAACTAACTTTGTGTTCTAAGTCAAAATATTCATGCTCTTTTGGCAATATTTCTTAACCAACCTGCTGGAAATATAATCACTCTCTTTCTTTCCCTCTGGCAGCTTGTTAAAAAATCTGATACATTACTTGTCGAAATTTCTATTACAGTGGCAGTGGAACTCTTTTAGCTTAAGACCGAAATTTTTGGTCTTTGCTGTCTCTTTAAAGCTTACGTGGCTCAATTCTATTTCTTTTACTCAGAATTATTTTTACAAGAAAATTTTATGAAATACTAGTCTGAAAAAGCATTCTATGGCTAAACAATGTTTAAGCGTTACTTTGGCGGAGAAGCTACACAATTTTGATCACGTGACAAGAATAGCCGAGTTCTATTATTTCAGGTCAAGGGAGGCCAATTTCACTGCTAAAGACAATCAGAAGTACTGAATAAAAACGTAGTGTCAAAAATAAAATCAAATCCTTAGAATCCTACAGGTGAGGGATCACAGATCTCCACAGAAGTGGAATAAATAATAATCAATAGCTAACCACTGACACACATATATTCACATGACCTCAAATACTGTGATAGAACATTTCCTGTACAACTTATTTTCTTGAGATATTTATTATTTCAAGAATGATGTATGAGCACTAACTAAAAATACTTACACCGTATCTTATTCAAAGGGTACTCAAATGTTTTTCTGGGTAGACAGAGAGTGCTTTTCTCAGTTAACTTGTAAAAACATTATTAACTTGATATTGATGGTAAAGATGTTGGGCTGGGTCTGAAAAGAGAAATGTAGTGATAGTGAAGAGAGTAGATTAGGACATCTGTGGAAATTCGTTCTTGTTAAAAGGGTCAGAGAGGAAAAGGATAAGCTGTTGAGAGTATCCAAGTATGTTTTCGGAAGATGTACTTAGAGTACCTGATAAGAGGAAGTTGATAGTCTTGTACCTTTTTGACTTTTCAAAGTCAGTTGAGATTTAAATTCAAAAGAACTAAGAAAACCAGATAATGACGGCGTCATAAAAATTTAGTCAAATAAACTTACAGCAGAATTTGTTTTATTCAAACAAAAATGAGCAGATTAGCTGAAATGGTACAATCTGTGGCATTGTTAAAAAATATTAATATATTTGGAGACACCTGTGATCATAACGTCATTGATTTACCAAGTGACTTTTTCTTTTCTTTCCAGCTTATCAAGCTGACTACCAGATTGAACACAGACACGTCATGGGTTTTGAAATATTTTGTTTTGAAGCTAATCAGTTTTATGTATCATTGATGCTTAAGTGACCAAGCTGAGTAAATTATTCTAAAAGAGGTTACGACCTAATTATTGGTTATGTAATCCCTTCGTCAAGATGTGTAGAGAAAAATATTCGATACTGCAAAATTTATATAATTAATTTTTTCTCAAACAAGTTGATTTTTTGCGTATGATTGTCAATGCCATCTGGTATTCTAACTAACAGATTGACACCACATCCAAGACAATATTATTTCACCAATTTCCACTATAGAAGATAATGTGCACCTACCCTAAAGTTCTGAATAGGAGACAACTCCGACACCTGATCCACCACTGAATATCTTCAGAAAGAACCACTTCACAGTGGCCACTCATTGATTATCTCCATCATAGCAATTAACACCATTCAGACGATAAATTTGCCGTGGCAAATTATCATTAAAAGTGGGTATTCATTTTGTTATCTTTTACCTTCCAAAGCAGTAGTAATGTTGCCTTTAACGGTCAGTTATATGGATGAGGTCAACCACCCTATCAAGCATAGACATAATCTATATGCATTTTCCTTTAATATTTCGTTAAAACCTTGTTGCTGGATGACCAAGCTTTCACCTAGTTTACTTAGACTTACCAGGTACTTTTAAGTAAACGATGTATATATGGAACCTGAGCTTTTTATCTGCAGTCATTTGAAGAACACAATTTGCCTAACAGCACTTGAATATTGAAGATAAAGTCACCTTTATTTTGATTAAAACCTTTTTCTAAACTTTTTCTTCTTCGGTTTTCACAGCTGGTCAACAAGTAGCCTTACCGCCTTGAAGTCTCTCCTTGTTTTCCTCCTTGTTGAATATCTCTTGATAGGTGTGTTATCAATTTGGAGTCTTGATTTAGTGGAGTGACAGTGAAAGGATTTATATCAAAATAGACCTGATTTGAATTGTTGTAAACATTGGTAAACATTTCATTATCGACTTCAAAAAAACAAACAAATTGAATTAGGTTGAACTCGATATCTTTGCTGTATCCTAAATTTTATGGAAATATACACATCAAATAGTTTAAAGAAATTGATAAAGTCCGGCCTGTCTTCTACTTAAAACCACGAGAGGGTAATCGTATATATGTTTTTAATGCTCATGTAAACCTCAATAACTTCAGACAGCCAAGCAAAGAAAGTAGCGCACTATCTTGGATTCTTTCTTTGTTTACCTAGTTACTAAATTACTTCCTTATATGTATTTTCAATTACTTCAGACAGCCAATCAGAGAAAGTAGCGCACTATCTTGGATTCTTTCTTTGCTTACCTAGTTACTAAATAACTTCCTTATTTGTATTTTCAATTACTTCAGACAGCCAATCAGAGAAAGTAGCGCACTATCTTGGATTCTTTCTTTGCTTACCTAGTTACTAAATTGCTTCCTTATATGTATTTTCAATTACTTCAGACAGCCAATCAGAGAAAGTAGCGCACTATCTTGGATTCTTTCTTTGCTTACCTAGTTACTAAATTACTTCCTTATATGTATTTTCAATTACTTCAGACAGCCAATCAGAGAAAGTAGCGCACTATCTTGGATTCTTTCTTTGTTTACCTAGTTACTAAATTACTTCCTTATATGTATTTTCAATTACTTCAGACAGCCAATCAGAGAAAGTAGCGCACTATCTTGGATTCTTTCTTT
Organism: Morbakka virulenta; assembly: GCA_003991215.1. Taxonomy (NCBI): domain Eukaryota; kingdom Metazoa; phylum Cnidaria; class Cubozoa; order Carybdeida; family Carukiidae; genus Morbakka; species Morbakka virulenta. The sequence goes on from RDPX01000172.1 coordinate 379,499, forward strand.
GCTTACCTAGTTACTAAATTGCTTCCTTATATGTATTTTCAATTACTTCAGACAGCCAATCAGAGAAAGTAGCGCACTATCTTGGATTCTTTCTTTGCTTACCTAGTTACTAAATTACTTCCTTATATGTATTTTCAATTACTTCAGACAGCCAATCAGAGAAAGTAGCGCACTATCTTGGATTCTTTCTTTGTTTACCTAGTTACTAAATTACTTCCTTATATGTATTTTCAATTACTTCAGACAGCCAATCAGAGAAAGTAGCGCACTATCTTGGATTCTTTCTTTGCTTACCTAGTTACTAAATTGCTTCCTTATATGTATTTTCAATTACTTCAGACAGCCAATCAGAGAAAGTAGCGCACTATCTTGGATTCTTTCTTTGCTTACCTAGTTACTAAATTACTTCCTTATATGTATTTTCAATTACTTCAGACAGCCAATCAGAGAAAGTAGCGCACTATCTTGGATTCTTTCTTTGTTTACCTAGTTACTAAATTACTTCCTTATATGTATTTTCAATTACTTCAGACAGCCAATCAGAGAAAGTAGCGCACTATCTTGGATTCTTTCTTTGCTTACCTAGTTACTAAATTGCTTCCTTATATGTATTTTCAATTACTTCAGACAGCCAATCAGAGAAAGTAGCGCACTATCTTGGATTCTTTCTTTGCTTACCTAGTTACTAAATTGCTTCCTTATATGTATTTTCAATTACTTCAGACAGCCAATCAGAGAAAGTAGCGCACTATCTTGGATTCTTTCTTTGCTTACCTAGTTACTAAATTACTTCCTTATATGTATTTTCAATTACTTCAGACAGCCAATCAGAGAAAGTAGCGCACTATCTTGGATTCTTTCTTTGCTTACCTAGTTACTAAATTGCTTCCTTATATGTATTTTCAATTACTTCAGACAGCCAATCAGAGAAAGTAGCGCACTATCTTGGATTCTTTCTTTGCTTACCTAGTTACTAAATTACTTCCTTATATGTATTTTCAATTACTTCAGACAGCCAATCAGAGAAAGTAGCGCACTATCTTGGATTCTTTCTTTGCTTACCTAGTTACTAAATTACTTCCTTATATGTATTTTCAATTACTTCAGACAGCCAATCAGAGAAAGTAGCGCACTATCTTGGATTCTTTCTTTGCTTACCTAGTTACTAAATTACTTCCTTATATGTATTTTCAATTACTTCAGACAGCCAATCAGAGAAAGTAGCGCACTATCTTGGATTCTTTCTTTGTTTACCTAGTTACTAAATTACTTCCTTATATGTATTTTCAATTACTTCAGACAGCCAATCAGAGAAAGTAGCGCACTCTCTTGGATTCTTTCTTTGTTTACCTAGTTACTAAATTGCTTCCTTATATGTATTTTCAATAACTTCAAACAGCCAATCAGAGAAAGTAGCGCACTATCTTGGATTCTTTCTTTGTTTACCTAGTTACTAAATTACTTCCTTATATGTATTTTCAATAACTTCAGACAGCCAATCAGAGAAAGTAGCGCACTATCTTGGATTCTTTCTTTGTTTACCTAGTTACTAAATTACTTCCTTATCTTTTGTTATTTTAGCATCTTGGTCCAGACGAGAGGCGTCGAAAATATTTAAAAATTAAATAAACTTGATTTTGATTGCGCTAATTATTTGTTTATATATTATTTATGGTTGCATATCTTCAATTTTTGGGGTCTTAGAGTCTCCTTGTCAACACGGTAACCAGAGATTAAATATTTAATTTGAAATAAAGACAATAAATCACCTGAGTGATTTATCAAGTTTGCTAAAAGTGTTTATTTCTGTTTTATTTTATATTTTCATGTTTATCAAATGAGATAGGGTGGTACATTTTATGTTATTTATATTAAAGATCAGATCAATAGGTTAATTTCTATTTTTTAAAAAATGCTTTTTTTGTAGACGAGATCAAGATACAGTTTTTATTGCTATGAGTGAAAGAAATTTCAGTTTCAGTGAGTAATATTGAAATTATAACATTAATCGTTAGCGTGAGATGATATTAAAGGATAATGAGTTATCTGAAACACTATTGGAAACAAAAAATGTTGTCTAAAAGTTTCAATAGAACGTCTAGAGACAGTACACTAGTTATCAAATTGTACTGTGTTTAACTAAGGTATAGCGACCAGAGTGATCAACTGGTACCTGAACAATATAAATGAAGAGCTACTAGGAGAGTAATTTAGGAACTAAAAGATAGTGTTTTTAGGCTAATTTTTTATAGAAAGAGTAAGGCAGAATTCTTCATGAATTCAAAAAAACTTCTGAATCTCATTTCACAAGTTAAAATGGAATAATCAAGTTTCTCCTTTTTTAGCTTCTAGTTTTTTTCATGAGGAAATAGTTTGCTGTACTAATTTAGCAAAATGTCAATTTTTTATTGAAATGACTCACTTAATTCAATCCTATTCGTTGTTTGTGTGTGTTTATTACAAAAATAGATATTTTTTTGCTTTTTAGATCATTATGTATATCATTATGACCAGCTTGGAGGATAAGAATCAGTAACATCAGCTCATTTCAAATGTCAATTTATTAAATCAAAGAACAAGAAGTACTATGTTTAATGATCTATTCTTTTCAGAAGAAAATCTTTCCACTAGATGTATATCAAGTAACTACTTGCAGTATAAGAAATAAAAAGGTATGCTGGCTAGTTATTTCTTATTCTGTGATCTTCACTATCTAATTTGTTGGGTTGCTATCTAATATTAATCTTCTTCCTATAATGCAGCACTAAAAGGACTTGATATGTCTCTGTTCTAATATCTAATATTCTCTAATAATATAAACTCTAATATTTATCTAATATTGAACACTGTCGATAGGTAATAATTACTTCGATACTGGTATATATGTATGTATAAATCCCTTTTGCCTCAGCAAAATCCAGGATTACTTACAACTTGAACCCAAATGCCTATCTGCGTGGGACTTCAGGTTTTTCTCCAAGGCCAACATAACGTCTGTTCGTCCGACTTAAATTCTTTTTAGCAATTTCAGTCCAAAGGTAGTAACTACATCTGATTTCCCTTTTTCCTTGGGTAACGCATTGATTGTAACAGAATTTAATATTTGTAACGCTTGTAATATTTCATAAGCCACCTTTTTATGTATACATAAGTTTGTTAAGCATTTCTAGCATTATTGTCTTATGCTCAAATGAAAGTGTCACCTTTTGATGCAATTTATAACTCCTATATTCGTGATTCATTTTCTTTATCGTTATCTGCTCAGGGGCTAATCTAGAAAACCCCAAGGGATTCGGAGCTCCCTACTCGTGAAAGAAGACATAGCTGAAGGTCAGGTACTATCATATTCCCCTCGTCACTTCCGACGACTCTAATACATTTCATTGATATAACGTACCCAACGCTATTTACATTCCAATAGCCATAAGCTTAATCTAATGATCTAGACCTAGCCAAATTAGTTCAGATAATATGTCACATAATTGTCAATCCGCATCTCTACAAAGATGACGAAGAAATTTCGTAGTTGTTTGCCAAGGAATGGAAAAAGGGATGACATATTAGATAGTTTGGACAATTTTGAGTTTATAATGTTCGTTGTCTTCTCGAAAATTGTTCTTCACCCTCTGCGTAAAATCACAACGAAGTTTCAGAAGTGTGACATAAATATCAGCTGTACATGGACATCACTGGCAGAAATCAAGAAAGATGTAGCAACTCTGAGAACTGATATTGACGCAAGGTCCCAGCTCTTGTATCAAGATTCCCAGGATCGAACCAAAGTGCTTGTCTTAGATAAGATCATGTCTCGTGCAAAGAAACGAAGTAATCAACAACCCACACAACCGGCAAAATCTCCAGAAAGTATTTTAAACGGTCTTTGGCAATTCCTTTTATGGACAACGTCTGCTCGCAGATGCATTCTTGAGCCTGATTATGTCAGTTATCAAGGAGATAGAAGTACTTGAGCTTCCGATCCTCTTCGAGGATTTGGTAATATACCAAGATATTTTGCCGCGGTTCAAGGGCGCACGTACTAAGTTAGAAATATGGTGGGCTAAATTTCTAAACATCCAGGAAGCTTTGAATACGTTGTTTGAACCTTTGAACTTCTATAGCTAAGATCTTTTCCCAAACATTGTGGTACTACTACAAATTTGCCTGCCGCATTTCAGTGACTAACTGCAAAGCAGAGAGATTTTTAGGTCGCCGATGGGAGAGAAAAAACTCACTTCCCTTGTGCTCAAGAATATGTGCTATGAAGTTACGATAAATGATAAGAAAATTCATGAGAGATTCATACACAAGTATCCGGGGAGATTATTTAGTCAGTTACATGAAACTAAGGCAAAAATAACCACTCCCTTTCATTATTGACCGGAATACCTACTGTTTTTTATGTGACTGTGTTATTTCTCAAATGATCACTTTAATATTTCTCAATTACAAGGTACTATAATTCCACGATCTTTAAAGCTCAAAACTGCACTCAAAATACAGAAATTCTTTCACGAACAACTTCTTGTGACCAGACAAAAACAGTTTCAGCTTAATGCACATCGTTACACAGCAAGACGCAAAAAGGAGTTTGTCTGGAAAAAAACTAGGACTAACGTAAAAGTTCATAGCAAGTCAGTATTTGGAATATCCTAAAAACATCCCCAAAGCCCATCATCTCCCTTCCTTCTCTAAGTGCCGTTATAGGAATTATAAAAGACATTTTGTAAAAATGTATTGCTTTTAATGTTATATCAAAACATTATATATATATATATATATATCATGTTTCTTACTGTGTACCATGTAATAAAAAATTTTCTTTATACTCCAAAATACCAAAACCTTATGCCTATTGTACAGATTTCGTACCCGATTATTATTATCATTATTTTTAAAATTATAACTATATTCTCTTAGTATTATTAATCTTTTTATTCTTATTACTACTTTTCTTTCTATGATAATAAAAATTATTACTGTATTACATTTATTTTTATCATTATTATTATTATTATTATTATTACTATGACTACTATTAAAACCACTATTTTATTGCTATTATTATCATTATTCCTACATTTCTTGTACTATAATGTTGATTATAATTTAATCGTGCTTTGTAAATTTCTACAAATATCATCATACTAGTCTTACTATATAATACTCATTCATTTATATAAATATAATGTATATATATATCGGTGTGTGTGTGTGTGTAATTTTGTGTATTCGTATCAATAAGTGTGCAATGCATATAGCAAAGCAATATACATAAGGTAAAACAAGAAAAATAAGAATTATGATTGCAACTAATAGTTTCACGATATTTCGATCATCAGGCAATTTTTAATATATATACGTCAGACTAAAACTTTTTGTTTGTTCATGGCCATGTGACTTTGGCAGAAGAGGAATGAAGAATAATTAACCATTGCAAAATATTGTTCTTATTCAAAAGCCAAGAACTATGGAGAAAGAAAGCTACTGACAGTACTCTCAACGTTACAATTGGGAGCTACGCTGGAGCAGAAAAGTGAGAATTAACATAAATCCTTTCAATGCTTGTCTTCTATACTACCAAAAATGGATATCGGATTATGTTGGAAAGATGGATTAAGAAAAGCTAGAGGTCGAAAAGTTGATATAATACACAAAGCGACAGTCAAAATTTTCGTAGATATCGGGTTTTTTAATAGAGATAGTAAGCAGCTGGTTTTATGGACGTCACATTTAATTTAACAAACAATACTTACCGCTCATACAAGAAACAAAATGAAAATTTAATCTGCATCACTACACTACTCGCCAAAAATAATCAACCAGTTAACATCCATCCATCTGTCCATCCATCTATCCATCTCTCTCTCTCTCTCTCTCTCTCTCTCTATCTATCTATCTATCTATTTATCTATATCTATATCTATATCTACATCTATATCTATATCTATATCTATATCTATATCTATATCTATATCTATATCTATATCTATATCTATATCTATATCTATATCTATATCTATATCAATATCTATATCTATCTATTTATCTATTTATCTATCTATCTTTCTTTCTATTTCTAATTTTATACAAGATATAAAAAAGCTATTTATAAAAGTAAATGACTGTTATCAATGTTTGTACTGTGAAGAAAAAGATAATACCTAACAAAAATAATAAAATTAAAAACATTCTTTAAAAATAAAAAATAAAAATCTTAGTGTTCTCTTGACTAAAACCTTAAAATCCTTAATACCTGAATTGTTATGAAGTACATGCACGAATTTTTAACTTATTCAAAACTCGTGCACTTTGAAAAAAAAATCCTCTGGCAACTTCTAGATTGATTTTAGGTAAAATGATTAAGTTAGATTGGTTTCTCGTATTTGCTTTTGATGATCTGAAGTAGTCTTTAAACGTAAAATGTTTTCAAAATTTCCTTCCAGACATCTCTTTACTAGTATACAGTTATCTCTTCATACCACATTCGTAATTTCAGGCATCGCTTTTCCAATCACTTTCTTCGTTCGATTTTTAAAACTTCTGTATTTCTGATTCGTAATAGTTATTTTTATTGAACCACTGTATTTCAAAACTGCAGTTTCTGGGTCATGCAATGAGATGTGAAGGAATGGAAAACTTGGTGTTAACATGGAAGATTGAAGGAAAGAAAAGTAGAGGAAGACAGAGACTGAAATTCATTACCAGCTTGAACAAGGATCTCCAGCTCAAGAGGAGTGATTGTGAAATTTTAGCACTGACAAAAGAGAGAAATAGATGGAAGACCATGATCTCCAACGTCCTGAAACGATAAGGAACTCAGAAGAAGAAGAAGTATTTCAAAATCGGCATAATCATCATTGTGTAGATTTGATAGGCTACACCAATGGTCAAATACTTCCTGATATTTGACAATAGCTTTAATCTGCCTGGACCTCTCTTGTAGGACTTACCAAAATTTTCTAGTACGTTTCCAAGACAGGTGTACTGTTTCACAAAGCTGACGTGTTCACTGTTGTAGACAACCATGTGTTTTTTACTGAAATTCTGGAAAAGTTTTCGTTGTTCCAAATAACACGACTTCTGTTTTTCCTTTCTTCTAGTTTAACAGAAGCTCATTTTCTTTGCATCTGCATTCGAAGATGAGTACCAGATAACGATGTCGTCAGCATACTGCAAAACCTTTGAATTTCTTTTGCGTTCTTCAAAGTCATTGAAAAAAGATTATAAACAACAGAGGATCCAAAATTGACTCCTGAGGAACTTCACAATATATTGATTCAGGATTTGACTTTATATAGTTTATTTCAACAATTTGTGTTCGATTGATGAGATAATTAGTAAACCATGGCAGTTCCTAATCTTTAATTTCGTAGCTTGAATGTTTTTAGTAGGAGGCCAGATTCAATAGTATCAAAGGCTTTGCTGAGATCGATATAAGCAACGCTGACCATTTTTCAGTCGTTCAATTCCTGCCACAGACTATCATACAATAAAGTAGCAGCTAGCTTAGTGAAACGGTGTTTATGAAAGTCATATTGACTGGTATTGAGGAGAAAGTTTTCTTCCATGTAAATTTACACCTGAGAATGGACAGGTCTTTCTAGAATTTTAGAAATAACAGGAAGCACAGATATCGGTTTATAGTTTTCAGGGAACCCTGGTTGTCCCGATTCAAACAAGGAGGTCATTTTTGCAATTTTCCACTGATTTGGTACTATTTGCGTTTTCAGTGTAACATAGTGACTGTGATATGTGCTTTCCATAGTCCTTCAACATTCCTGGCGGTAATTGATCGACGCAAGCATATTTTTTGTGTTTTAGCTTCCGAAGCTCTTTTTCCACAAATATTTTTCTAACGTACGCAAACTGGAACTTTTTATTTAACTTTTTATAAAACGTTTTTTGGGAGCTCTAGGAATAAATTCCGTCAGAGGAAGATTTATCTATTCCAGGACACATATGGCAGTTACGAAATAGTGGCTGAAGATCTAAAGGCGATTTAAAACGTTTTTCGGAACTTGTTTTATGATTGACTTAAGAGGGAAAATGTTCTTTAAATTATTGGCGAGCTTAATTTAAAATTTCCGCAAATAATAGAGATGATTTGTGATTGCAGATGCTTAAATGTAATGAAAGCCTATTATGACAAAATTTTGGGTAATTGATCGAAAAAGGTGATGGTTCATTTTAGGAGTAAAAGTAAATAGTGGAAAGGATGTTCTGGAGGTTACCCCGGGGGCGTATTATTTTATGCATAGAAATTGAAATGAGATAGTTTAGAGATATAGTCATTATCCTTTGCAATTTTAAATGATTGTTATATTCAATTCTACTTGAATAATAGGCTCATGCATTTTCTTATTACATGAATAGAAAGCAAAACTTTCTGAGTAAAAGTACTCCAAAGATTTATCTTTTCCAGTTTTTTAGCATATCATGATTTATATCACTAAACACCTGTGATGTTGTGGCTACTTTGATAACGATCTTGTAACTAATAACCTTACTGATAATCTCAGTTTCAATTCCCACCAGCTAGAAAGATTCAAAATTCTCTTGGATAAACAATGACCTCAACCTATTCTTGATCAGCTTTAATTTCAAGAAATTGCATTTACATTTAAGCTGTGTAAATGTAAACGTCAACAAAATTTGATAAATTGTGTTAAGCTGTGAGTACGTTGCACATTTCAAATTTTGCTCATGCATCACTCTAAATGCACGCGTGCAAATATAATAAACACCGATTTGACGTTTGCTTGCAAGTAGTCATATCGGGCTCTCTCCCATCTTCATTTTCCTACAATTGCTTAATTTCAAATTCGTCAGGCAATGACATAGCAAATCTAGGAAAGGAATTGAAAAAACTCTCTAGTTGAACGGACAAGTCTTTGTTGACTCTGTTCTCAAAGAGATTCCAGATTTTGGATATTGGAAATTGCGGAATGCCTGATGTTCAGAGCTCCTTGAATCGTTTGGTATCAAACCAGGAAAAATCATTTTACAGTATCTCGTGGTTCAAAACTCATTTATTCATATTTTCCACAACACGTTCCAATATTTGATGAAATTTCATTGATTTTGAATGACTTCATTTCATCTCCAGTAGCCTAATCAAGGCTTTAATTACCATCTAAATGTCCTTTTATCAGCACTCATTGTTTTGTCTTCGCCAACTTAATTACTATCAGCATGATTGTTATCACTATTATTTTCATCATGTTTATGATGATGATCAGAGTCCATTCTCTTCTATCCTTTGCCTGTAAGCCAGGGACATTGGTGAAGGATATAGGCTGTATTACAGTGGGGTGGGAAGCCGAGGTGTTGCAGTATGTCTTAAAAGAGAGTGGCAAGACAAGGTGATAGCGATGGAGAGAATATCAGACAGAATATTGGCAGTGAAACTAATGAAGTCAGTAAAGGCATTGAACATCCTGTTAGTCTATGCTCCACAACAAAGGTGTGAAGAGAAGTAGAAGCAGAGGTTCTGAAATCAACATGATAAGGTGATCAAAGACATCACAGAGACCGAGGACGTGGTGCTGGCAGACGACCTGAACGGGAGTGTAGGAAGGGAGTAATGATCTAGCGGTAGTAAACACCTTTTTCACGAAGAGTAACGAACACACTTTTACTTATAATGGCAGCAATGACCAGACAATGATTGATAATATTTTGGTTTCGTAGAGTGGTGCTGAAGTGGCTTAAAGATTGCGAGGTCATGCCAGGGGAGGCTGTAGCACAACAACACAGGCTCTTGGCAATGGACCTTTGGTTAAAGAAAAGAAGATCAACAGAGACAGAGAGAGAAAGAGAGAGAGAGAGAGAGAGAGAGAGAGAGAGAGAGAGAGAGAGAGAGAGAGAGAGAGAGAGAGAGAGAGAGAGAGAGAGAGAGAGCGAGGGAGAGAGAAAGAGAACAAGAGAAAGAGAGAGAGAGAGAGAGAGAGAGAGAGAGAGAGAGAGAGA
>RDPX01000172.1:396627-410258 GCA_003991215.1 Morbakka virulenta
AAGAAGTAGAGCTGTTTCTGGCCCTAGAGGCCATCGATTGCAGCGAAACTTGGTGGGAAGCCACAAGGCTGCTTAAAAAACACAATCAGTTGACTAGAATAGAATCAGAAGTGACCTCACCAAACTGGGAGTAGAGCTGTTTCATGCCCCGGAGACGTCCGATTGCAGCGAAACATTGCGGAAGGCTGTAGCTCAGCCAGAAGGAAGTGACCTTACAAAGCTGGAAGGTGGGCTGTTTCAACATTACAAAGCTCCGATTTCGACAAAACTTGATAAGAGGCTATAGGAGTGCCTAATGAACGCAATGAGAGGACTGAAAGAGAACCGTAAAAAAGTTACCCTAAAGTCGGTACAAAAACAAACACAAGGGAATACCCGAGCGAAGGTGGGTTTTCCTTCGTATTCTCATTATCGCCCAGGTTATGTATATTTGCGTAGAGTCCCATCAGCTGACCATATTTCACTGTTTAATACCTCATGAGTGCTTCATAGAGCATCTGAATAATTATATTCCGCACAAAACTTCCTATTAATTGCCATAAAAACAATAACGTTGCACATTGCTGGGCATGCGAACATCACAAATGAAGAGAGTATGATTGGGTAGGGCCTTCATTCCATTACAATAGCAATGGGCGTGGCAAGGTGGCAGATGTAAACAACAAAACTTGTAGTAGCAAATTCACACAAATTCAAGTATACAAATACAATAAAAATTAACTACAGTTTCCTTGTGATTTCAAGTTTCTTGTATTGCACTCATCGGGCAATTGACTATATAATTTGCATTTAGATTATATACATAGATCCCTATATATAAACGTTAAAGGTAATTCACTTTTTTTTTCAGTGATTCTTCTTTATTTTCCTCAGTCAATCAAAACAAGAGGTTAACTTATAAATTCCCTTTTTCTTCTCCTGTAATGATGAAAAACGACTGCTCTTGTGTATACTTCAGAAATAATAAATAATAAATAATTCAGAAAAATTTCTCCATGGGTTTGAGGAATTTTGAAAAAATACGTTTACTCTCTTTTGCAGAGAACTCTACAAATTTATGTGTAAATCACAGCTCACATTGATAAAATAGCTAATACTATAACTTAATTAAACGCATGACTATATCATTTAAGTCCAAACGACATAACAAATGACCGACTAAACTGATTTACTTAAGCTATCATCTCATTTTCTAAGTCCTGAGAAAAACTCTTTTTTGTACAAAATTTCTCTTACGTCTAAAGATTGGGATAAAATAGCCACCTCTTTTCTTCATTTAAAAACGATCAATTTTGGAGCAGAAAATTGCCCCCCCCCCATTTGTTTAGAATTTCTGCGCTTTCTAAAATATTCTTGTTTTCAAACCAATATTAAATTTTTGAACCACAAATAGAAGATGTATAACTAGAATGATGATACGATCAAGAAGGAGAGAAATGTTTACTTCAAGGGCTGACAAAGAGAGTTCACTTGAGGTAAGTTGCTATTGTCAATTATAGTAACCCTAAATTTGATAGACGCTACCCCCGAAAAATCATCTTAACTTTGAGGGTAGCTTACAAGAATATAATTTTATGAAAGAGAGGGTTTTTTTTGTTTCAGTAAGCCGCGCAATCAGTGGAAAGTTTTATTGACATGTGGGTGCGATCTTTCACTATTTCCCAAATTATTCTGTAAAATTGTAAAATTGTTGAAATGCAAAAATATGTTAAGTTGATACCAGAGTACTTGAAAAGCTGGTGGGCTCAAGTGGGGAAGCACAACATATACCCACTGGGGCGTCTTGCTGAACGTAACTGAAGTAGTTTATTGCTCCGTGCAAAACAAGGACTGGTCTTCAATATCTTTAAACCCTAAAATAGTTAATATTTTGTAGAACGGTTTTATCAAAATAAATAAATAAATATAATAACGAAAACAAACAATAAACAGGGTCAAATTGACACAAATCTCATCAGTGGAACGTGTCGAAGAATACACCTTTGTGTTGAAATATCTTTGTTCATAACATTCATTAACAAATGAAGAAGTTACTGGGGAAATTATTTATCCATCTTAATGTTGCCTTGGCGAAGAAAAACAAATGCTAATTCTGATCACTCTAATAGCTCTTCCACTCTTTTATTGCTGTCAACACTCCAGGTGGAATCCAGAATTCACATCACTCAGAAACTAACAATCTCTTTTGTAGAGATGTTATTTCATCTTGAACAGTAAAAATACTTTTTGTTTAACTATTAAAAGCTTTTGTTGATTTTTCTAATTTTTAGTGAGATATCTAAATTAATGTCAAATGTAGTATCAATGTGGCTTAGTAAATATTTTTGTACCGAAGAAATGTAAAAACAAAGTTAGTTTTTGATGACTGATTGGGAAAGAAAATCATGATTTCATGTTGTTCAAATATTGACTGAAGCACCTGTAACCAGAGGTCAAACTTTTACTGAAGACACACCATTAATAAGGTCTCACTACAAATGAGACTCCGGAAGCGTATTCTATGCAATTGTCTTCGAAGATAATACAATGTGCCCATATTCAATTCTTCATTGATCTCCTGAATTTGAAATATGGCATCAATTTGTAAAATTGTACATCTTTTGATGTCATTTTTACCACGTTATGATCAATCGTGCAGTAGACAAGTATTTTCTGAAAGTTCATTACATATAACATTTCTGTTGTTTTGCAGTGATACACTTTCTTCCCTTCTCTATTCCTAGCAGTACATGTGACATCATTCATTTCAGTGACAAAACTGACTCACCGTGGGCAGAGGGGGCGTAAACCAGAATGATTTTTAAAGGGGGCGACACTATTGCTCTTAACTTTTATAAAGAGAATACCGAAATAATTGACAAAACCTGAACAATTATGGGTTCTCTTTCTGATAGTATGGGCTACGTGTTATAAGAAAGTCATAAGCCAGACACTAGGTTGTATATTTCTTTTTCATACAAAAGATATTATACTTATTTCTTATTATAATATTTTCACAAGGAAGCGTACCCCCTTTGCATCCCAGCTTCGGCCCTGATGCGAAACAGGTATATGTCAGGCGGTAGATATCATTTCTGGATTGTGTTTGTTTTTATGCTCATTCGATAAATATCTTTCATAGGTTTGAAAATTGATTCAAGGATGACGACGACATTTGCAAAGTTGTAGGATAAGCCTAATCTTTTCCTGGGTGACATAATTTGGCCTCGGGGGACGTTTGGTGGGTTTTAAATACTGGACATGAATACACTGCCCTATTGGCATTATTTTCATTGGTATGCAAGAAAAAGGTGTACGTGAACGAAAGTATAACTCCTTTGATTTCTCTTTTTTCTTTATTTTGTCCCCTGAAAACTAGATCGTGTTTTGTCATAGCTTCCTATCATGCTTTGAAATGACACAGTTTTTGGTAGATGGTAGATTTTTAAGTCAAAAGTAAATTTACTGACATTCAAAGCAGTCTTCTTTTAGTTATTATCATGGCATATGCATTCAACAGGATATTTCTTTCCATAATAAATTGGACTACTGTCTATCCGACACTGAATTAGTTACTTGAAGCTCTCATTTTTCTAAGAGACAAATAATTAAACAAGATTATAAAAATCTTTTTAATAGGCTCATTTTGTGTACCATTAAAACTTATTATCGTAAATTTCTTTCTCTGTGAATACTAGGGTCCTAATAGTTGCAAAGGAAATTAATAACCAATTATCTTTTATACAAATGTTTAAACTTTGCTACAGTAGAAACATAGGATTGGAATTTACTCTTAAGTTTTGGTCCGATCTTGACAGCAGTAAAAATATATTGAATAAAGTAAGATTCAATTGGAAAGACAAGAAGTGAGGATCAGCTTGCGTTTCCACTGCCTGTCTTAAGGAGATATTCTATTGAACAAGTAATCATCAAAGGAATCCATATATCCTACACTGGCCTCTCGTCCGGCATCTTCTCTGTCTTAAGAATAATGTTACATAAACTTGTAAGAAACTCTATTGTGTAGTCTCCTACATGTTTGCAGGCTTCCATTGGTATGTCATCAGGACCAACTGCTTTACCATTCTTCATTTTTGCATGCCCCCGTTTTGCTTACTCTTGTGTGATGAGACTGACATCTCTTTCTTGAACTGGTCCGCTTTTCCGATCTTCCCCAGGATTCTCCACATAAATTAGATCTTCAAAGTACCCCTTCCACCTTCCCAAGATTTCCTTTTCTGAATTTAATATAATTCCATTTTTGTCTTTCACCATCGTTATGTGCTGCATGTCTTGTGGATCCTTGTTCTTTTGCTTGGCTAATCTGTAAAACAGATTTGATTCCATCACATGTCTCTATTGTTGTACAGATCATCAAATGCATCTGCTTTCGCTTTTGCCACTACTCGACTGACGTCCCTTTTTGGCTCCTTATATGCACCTTGAGTCTGTTCTCCTTCAATGGTGTGCCTTTTCTTGAAGGCTTGCTCTTTTTCGCCAGTAAGGGAACGTTTGGCACAAAGAGACCAATTTACAATCAAGCAACTTGCATTAGATGACCATTGTGAGTGTGACTCAACACAACATGATTATGGCTAACTGCAAACTCACACTGCAAACTGCAAAGTCACAAAAATAGCGTTTGATGGCTTTCACATTTATTTGAGTCTTCTTCTGTAGTCACTTAATGTTTTTGTGACTTTAGAAGGAATAATATTAATCATAGCAAATGTATCTAACGTATGTTACATTCCATGCATATTGAATAAGGTTACACCCATTCCGGTTTGTGGATGATCCACAGTGCCATTTACTAAAGCTACTTTCTTTAAACATGGATAAGATTATTTTGAAATACATTGTGATTCAGTTTGTAAAATGAAGTTGATCAAATTTGGGCATTTGTTTTTTTAGATCAGTCTAATTTGGTCTTCGAAGCGTTTTGTTTCTTCAAGAAGTAAAAATAACCAATGCATTTTTTAGGGTTTTTTTTCGAACTATTGCTTGTGATTGATTTTAGATCCGGAAATCTTAAAGATGTGTTCGCTGGCTATCAGTTTCGCCAATGTCATATTTTCTATTTACGTAACGTGTTACTTCTAAACTTTCTTAAATTATTACTGGTTTGATTGTGGCCTTGAAAGTCACAAAAATATTGTTTGGTGGTTTTCTCCTTTACCGTATTCAAATTCTCTTATCACTCAATATGTTATGCTAACTATTGCTTGTGGTAAGTAATGGACCAGGAAAGCACAAAAGAGATGTTTGGTGGCTTTCATATTCACTGGAGATATAATTCAAGGGGCCAATTATCTTGAGATAAATTCTCTTTAAACTTAAACATAAGAATTTTTCCTTGTAATGAAAAAAATGGTGATTTATTGTTAACTCCATTACAGTATTTGTCTTTCTTGGGGTTTCGTATTAATTTTAGCTCTTTTGTATCCATGTATTTAACACCAAGTTGCGATTGGTGGGTGGCTTTTTGTTTGCACTTTCTTTGAGAAGAATTGTGGCTATATGATTCATTGTTGTGGTAACACTTCACAGCTTACAACAGAACCGTTAAACTTTACGAAATCATCAATAAAGCGTTACTAAATCCTATGGAATCCTTAAAACCGAATCATGTGTTTAATCATAATTTTCTGTTAAGAAGTAACTTAGACAATTTCAGACAATGCCTTCTTTGCAGATGTAAAGTCTAAAATCCTTCAAAGTAGCGTCTAGACCTACCGTTTAATCTTAATTAACAAAATTCTCATCCATCGATAACCTTACTGCTTCGGGCTATAAATAAGGTCACAAACAATGAGTTTATGGGCAGGTCGTTTTGAATAAAGTCTTTTCTAAAATTTTTCTTTTGCAGTAACCAGCCATTTTTATTTACTTTCCAAACTTAAATTCAGCCACATCATTCAAACTGACACTTTGTCTTACTGCAAGAAGTACGAACAGGACACAGTATTCAGAAGTCATCTTTGTGATAGTGAAATGTAACAACACGAAAGTAGCANCCATTGTGAGTGTGACTCAACACAACATGATTATGGCTAACTGCAAACTCACACTGCAAACTGCAAAGTCACAAAAATAGCGTTTGATGGCTTTCACATTTATTTGAGTCTTCTTCTGTAGTCACTTAATGTTTTTGTGACTTTAGAAGGAATAATATTAATCATAGCAAATGTATCTAACGTATGTTACATTCCATGCATATTGAATAAGGTTACACCCATTCCGGTTTGTGGATGATCCACAGTGCCATTTACTAAAGCTACTTTCTTTAAACATGGATAAGATTATTTTGAAATACATTGTGATTCAGTTTGTAAAATGAAGTTGATCAAATTTGGGCATTTGTTTTTTTAGATCAGTCTAATTTGGTCTTCGAAGCGTTTTGTTTCTTCAAGAAGTAAAAATAACCAATGCATTTTTTAGGGTTTTTTTTCGAACTATTGCTTGTGATTGATTTTAGATCCGGAAATCTTAAAGATGTGTTCGCTGGCTATCAGTTTCGCCAATGTCATATTTTCTATTTACGTAACGTGTTACTTCTAAACTTTCTTAAATTATTACTGGTTTGATTGTGGCCTTGAAAGTCACAAAAATATTGTTTGGTGGTTTTCTCCTTTACCGTATTCAAATTCTCTTATCACTCAATATGTTATGCTAACTATTGCTTGTGGTAAGTAATGGACCAGGAAAGCACAAAAGAGATGTTTGGTGGCTTTCATATTCACTGGAGATATAATTCAAGGGGCCAATTATCTTGAGATAAATTCTCTTTAAACTTAAACATAAGAATTTTTCCTTGTAATGAAAAAAATGGTGATTTATTGTTAACTCCATTACAGTATTTGTCTTTCTTGGGGTTTCGTATTAATTTTAGCTCTTTTGTATCCATGTATTTAACACCAAGTTGCGATTGGTGGGTGGCTTTTTGTTTGCACTTTCTTTGAGAAGAATTGTGGCTATATGATTCATTGTTGTGGTAACACTTCACAGCTTACAACAGAACCGTTAAACTTTACGAAATCATCAATAAAGCGTTACTAAATCCTATGGAATCCTTAAAACCGAATCATGTGTTTAATCATAATTTTCTGTTAAGAAGTAACTTAGACAATTTCAGACAATGCCTTCTTTGCAGATGTAAAGTCTAAAATCCTTCAAAGTAGCGTCTAGACCTACCGTTTAATCTTAATTAACAAAATTCTCATCCATCGATAACCTTACTGCTTCGGGCTATAAATAAGGTCACAAACAATGAGTTTATGGGCAGGTCGTTTTGAATAAAGTCTTTTCTAAAATTTTTCTTTTGCAGTAACCAGCCATTTTTATTTACTTTCCAAACTTAAATTCAGCCACATCATTCAAACTGACACTTTGTCTTACTGCAAGAAGTACGAACAGGACACAGTATTCAGAAGTCATCTTTGTGATAGTGAAATGTAACAACACGAAAGTAGCACCTTTTCTTTCTTTTCTTCTACTTCCACTCCAAGCAAGGCTGAACGTTCAGGTATTTGGGCTGAAAGAAGAAGAAAGAACATAACATAAAAAAGTGCAAACAAAAATTTATTTTTTGACTTTTCACTTTGCCATCTTTCCATTTCTTGTTTTCTTCTTCCTCCCAGTCGCACCTCCGAAAAAATGTTAAAATAAGTAAAGGACAAACAAATTAGGAGTATTACAAACAGAGACGCTACTACGGTAGGAGCCGGGGAAACTCTTGCACGGTAAGCTGGGGTTTTGATCACTCAGCTAGTACTATTTTAAAGGTTTGCAAAGATTGCAATTTTTTATAAGAATGGTTTCTCGTGAAAAGGGCAGAAAAACCCTAGATGGCAAATAAATATAGCTATTTTATCAAATAAAGCCTAAATGGACGTCGACAGGAAAACAAATCGAATTCTATACATTTTTGAAATTATCATATCTTTCTTGTTGCCTCTCAGTTAATTCTCTTCGTTTTAAGATTGACAATTTTATATGCTGTCTTAGGAAATCTATAGAATTTGTATTTTAAAAGACCAGTTTTATGTAACGTTATGACTTGTTTGGCTTCTTGGAAGTTTTTGGTGAGTCTTGTTTAGTTTTTATTCATTTTATTTTCTGCGATTATTCGAACGCAGATATAATTTATTATTTGAGCTCATGATTTTTCTAAATTAAAAGCTCAAAATTGGAGTGTCAAGAGACCCAAAATAGTAATGACAGATCAACATATTAAGCGCCCTCTCTAAGATTTTCTGGAGGAGGAGGTCTGGAACCACTTATATTCAATCTTTTATAGAACTAATGAATGAAGTATTGACTTTTGTGGTACTCTAACTTACAATGGATACTCTTCTGTGGACTCCTCTTCATCTGAGATATCCAAAAATATCCCATATTGTGTAGCTATTACGTGAAGAAAGATGTATAGAACATTTGATAATGCCTTTGAATACATTCATGAAAAGACTGTTGGAATGAACATAAAGCAACCTATTGTTTCAAACCAAGTACAGAGAGCTTTGACATATCCCATTGATTCTTACATCACATTGGAGAAATTGAGAAACACCTGTGATATACTCTTGTTGTTTGGCAATAAGGCTGCAGAAATGGTGCTTTAACCATACATTTTTGCTTGAATTTTATAGCAATACTGACTCTGGATGAAGAAATCCCTTTAATTATTTTGTTATTAAAAATATTTATCATCAAAGAAATAAAAACAATGGTTTTTCTTCAAGCTGCCAAATTTCGTTTCGGAAGTCTATGCTTCATTGTACATTTGAATGCAAGTCATGTATTACATAGTACATCTGATGAAATCTAGTTTTTGCCTCACGTTTTACTCTCTGTCAAGTAATTTCTTAGTGTGTTTTAGTAAATAATGAAAATAATGGGTTGTCTTACTTTAGCTAGCTGACATTAGTTACGCCTTCCGTGGACGTCTAAGAAGGCAACCTCCACACGGTGATGCCTGGATGCTGATTAGCCAGGTTTTCCTGACTGGTTGGTAACGAATAGCCTTCGTTTTAAGCTGTTCTTCCCTACCATGGAAGAAATCGATCTCGTCGTTCATGTGATTTCGAATCTGGTTCGTCGTTGATTTGGAGCCTCCAGCAGCTTACACACACACACACACACACACACACACACACACACACACACACGCCTTCCGTAGCATTAAAAAAAATCCTAATTTTACTAATTATATGCAGTTGTGATATACTGTTACTTGTTACTCTGACTCTTAAATATTGATCAAAATTGTACAGATGTTCTCTATATCTGCAAATGCAGATTCATCGTTAAATTCATTTGATTCATCAATTTGATTCAAATCATTAAAGGTGTCATTTTTTGCAATCCCATTGTACTAATTGTTCAATTGATCGATAGTAGTTCTGGCATCATTTGAATGATTTTCTGTATGCCATAGCGAGTTTCTGTGACCCAGCAAGGTCTGTAAGTAATTGTGCCAAACTCGTTTAATCAAATTTTTTCTTTATGTTTTGTTGTTTTGCTCTCGTTTGCTTTTCTTTTCCTTCCAGTTACTTCTTTTGCTTCTTTCACTGTCCCCTTTCATGTTTTATAGTTTCAAGTTCAATTGAAATACCTTGGTGTGCGATGAAGTATCCAAGATCGAAAACAAAGACACAATTAGTGAATAACTTACTCTTTCTGGGATGTAACTTTGTTGTTCAAGAAAAACACACTGTTTTACGAATAACATGACCACATAATTTTGACACGCATATTTGATTCAATCAGTAAATTAGTGAAAAATCTTGCTGGGAAATGCTATAAAAAACATTATCTGGTTGAAAAACGAACTTTCTATCTGTAAGTGAATTCTTCCAAAACTACCTTATCTCATCGATTTTCGTTATTTATCTGTATGAGAAGTCAGAGCTTTGGGTGATTGTTCTTATTGAAATAAGTTGTAACGTGGTCATCAACACTTTTGAATTTCCATTTCAGAATATATGAAATACAGTAGTATTTGGAATAATTTTCCTGGATTTATGTCTTGTTGTAATACGAAAATAGCTTAACGTTGCAATTGAGACCAAAATGAAATGGAGAAACAGGAAAAAATTCCCTTTACATTCAAACTTTAGAAAGCTGTATTATGTTTCCAATGAAAATTTATTAAAGAGAGTGGAATTTTCATTTCACGTTTCCATTTCCTTTTCCTTAGGACCCAGTTAATAACAGAAAATAAGAAAGCACAGAAATTTTCTGCGAGTGATCTCGCGAAAAAGGTAAGCTTTAAAATGAGGTGAAATTTAACGTTACCACGAAAAAGCTTGTTTAGGGATTTGTTAGGTCTAAAGTGCTTTTAAATATTGCTATTGCAATTTGTCTTTGAGCCACATACATACCTACACACATACACACATACACACATACACACATACATACATACATACATACACATACATGTATTCATACATAGATACATAGATACATAGATACATAAATACATAGATACATAGATACATAGATACATAGATACATAGATCCATAGATTCATAGATACATAGATCCATAGATCCATAGATCCATAGATTCATAGATTCATAAATACACAAATACATACATAGATACATACATTCATACATAGATACATAGATCCATAGATACATAGATCCATAGATACATAGATACATAGATACATAGATACATAGATACATAGATACATAGATACATAGATACATAGATACATAGATACATAGATACATAGATACATAGATACATAGATACATAGATACATAGATACATAGATACATAGATACATAGATACATAGATACATAGATACATAGATACATAGATACATATCTACATATCTACATATCTACATATCTACATATTTACATATCTACCTGCATACATATCTACCTTGATACATATCTACCTGGATAAATATCTACCTGCATACCTATCTATCTATCTATCTATCTATCTATCTACATATCTACCTATGTACATATCTTCCTGTCTACATATATACCTATATACATATATATGTATTTATATATATACATTTATACATATATACATCAACTCCATCATTCATCATATACATCACATACACTCATTCACTCAATATGAGTTTGTTTTTTCAGACTATTACTTGTTACAATCACTTACAAACTTCCTGTAGAATACCACACATCTTCATGTTTCTCTAACCATTCTCTTTATTGTATGGGTACCTTCTCCTCACATTGTATTCCTGATGCTCCTTTCTACTTTGATCAGGTGACCTTGACGTTTTATTAACATCTTCCTCTGTTTTCTATTCCGCAATGAATATTCATCCAAGCTCTTCAATTCCTGGGTTGGTCTTGTAGGTCGATATCAGAATCAGGTTTTGCATGGCACATACTCTGTCGTTATTTCAGTTACCCTTAGGTCATATTTCAAACAGAATTCTTCCTTGATCTACTTTCATCTCCAACTCCTCTCTCTAGGTTCTAAAGAGAACGAGATCAGTTATTAAAAGCATGACTGCTGAATGTTCCTTATTTTTCTCTTTTTGCTGTTCACACATGATTATGTTGAATTATAGAAGGTTGAGTGCTAATCCTTGCTGTAATCTTACTTTGATTGTGAAATAATTTGTCTTTTCTTTTGTTGTTGATACTATCGTAAAACTGTCTCTTTAAATGTCCTGTATAATCTTAACATACACCTCTTGTACCTAATTTCATCTTCGAAGTTCTCGAAGTATCAGGTCATAGGCATTTACTAAGCCTATTATTTTCTTGGAGCTTTCCCTTCAATATTCGTCGCCAAACAATTGGTTATGAGATAAATGTTTCTGGTTTAAAACTGTACAGTATTGAGCTAATTCGTGTACTTTTTCTCAAGCTTACTTCCAATATTCTCTTCCACAGTTATATGACATAGCATGGCTCTTAAATTTAATTACTCTATAGTTATTACCCTACAAGATGTATCCATTTTTGCTGTATATTGTTACTATTCTATTGCCATTCAATTGTCACTGAAGTAAAAGGGACATAAGAGAAAGAATTCGGTCAAAGGTCAAACAGTTAACAAGATTTCCTAACAAAGAAGTTATCTTGCTAGAAAAAATCCTAAAGCATAACTATCTTCCGCTTTTCTGTTTTTCCAGACTGTGCTTTAGTCATTAATTGGGATATTTTTTTTCCTTTACCAGTAGAAGAAAAGTAGCCTGTAATATTTAACAAACTGAAAAATAACACACTCTACGTAGACAAACACAAAATGCGCTTTGAAAGTTAAATTCTCCCCCCAAAAAGAATCATTTAGCAAGGGGTAAATTCTGAAATAGAGGCAGACACAGACTGTGTTATCAAAGACATTTAGCCACGGATAAGTGGGTTAATTTAGGGATAATCTACAAATTGCATAATTGACAGTAAACACTACAAGTCGAATATTGCTTTAGGTGAAAACGTGCTATAAAAATATAACAATAATATTCAGGAAAGACAGAAATGTTATAATTTGCCAAGGACAGTAAACTTGAGAGATTAGTTATCAAATAACTTAGTCTTTATTTCTTGTATCAACAATCTTTTGACAGACGTTTCAACTACTGTTGCCACATCATTGCTCAAGCTTCATGCTTCTTAACTAGATTAACCCTCAGATATGGTATAAAATAGGAAAAGATTAATACTCTTTGACGTCGTGTCTTTTCCTTTTCAGTTCAATATTTCAACTGCCAATGCAGTGAGGAGCAAACTAAAATCTACATGGGAAGAGGTAAAATGAAGAGCCTCTTCAAGTAATACAAAAGGCCCTGGTCCAGCTAGAAACTCCTTTTTCTTTGTTTATGAAAACCTCTGGAAATTAGAAATCACCAAAAAGGCAAAATGACAAACTTTCTTTACATTTATTTCAATATTGTTTTATACAGTCTTCAGTATTAAAAAAGTAATGAAAAATACTTTCTTGTGAATACTTTTAATTTTTTTGAACAGATGGACTTACAATTTCTATCTTCCGTTTCTTCCCATAATCTTTTTCTTTTTCTCTCTTTTTTACCTCCCTCTCTCCCTCTCTCCCTCTGTCTGTTTGTAGGTCTGCCCATCTCTATGTTTATTTCTCTAATATTTTTGTCATAAAAAAAAATTGAAAATTCATCTCTGTCTTCAAAACAATTATCGGTATTGAATTTTCCACAAACATTACATTATTATTACTTTACACGTTTTTTTTATGAGTTTATGTAACATCTCTCTGGAACAATACCAATATACGAAACTAGCATGTGCCAAGACAACTATTTTACTTACGACTTTCTGAGGCTAATTAGAGGCATGTTAGTTGGGGACTAAGATACAAGAATGCTGCAAAAAGGAACGTCGAGATGAAGAAATGTCAGTACCCACAGTTGACAAAGAATTACAGGCAACAACGTAGCATGGAGAACAGCCCTAGTACAGTTATTGTCGATTTGACTGACTGAGAGAGAGAGAGAGAGGGGGAGAGAGAGAGAGAAAGAGAGAGAGAAAGAGAGAGAGAAAGAGAGAGAGAAAGAAAGAGAGAAAGAGAGAGAGAGAAAGAGAGAGAGTGTGTGAGAGAGAGACAGAGAGACAGAGAGACAGAGAGAAAGAGAGAGACAGAGAGAGAGAGAGAGAAAGAGAGAGAG
>RDPX01000172.1:411115-427763 GCA_003991215.1 Morbakka virulenta
AGAGGGAAAGAGAGGAAGAGTGAGAGAAAGATAGAGAAGAAGAGAGAGAGAGAGAGAGAGAGAAAAAGAGAGAACAGAGAGAGAGAGAGAGAGAGAGAGAGAGAGAGAGAGAGAGAGAGAGAGAGAGAGAGAGAGAGAGAGAGAGAGAGAGAGAGAGAGAGAGAGGCCTGAGTTTTTAAAAGGATACAAAATATAGTTTTGCAAGGACTGATCAACAGACGAGAATGTGTTTGGAAAGAGAAAAAAAGAGCATGAGCATTCCTCTATTCATTTCGTATGCTCTTTTGCTTTTCTTCCCATTTCTCCATTACTTTCAGGCGCAGGATGATGCCCCATTCAGAAAAAGTATTTGAAGAGTAAGAATTGGTTTTGATCGGGTGCATTTTCAAATACCAACCAATGATGTTTCGAAAGACTTCAAAGTTTTTCTACTCAGAGGTATCGACCATTGAGTGCTTTTATTGATCTGCAACTGATGGCTCCTCCATGTAGTTTTTGTGTATATTCTATGAAAAAATAAATATTCATGTCTGTTAATGAGTTGGTAAAAATGAAATTATGTGGATATGTGTATATATTTAAAGAACATATGTATGTATGTATGTTTGCGTGTATGTATGTCTTTATGTATGAATGTATTTATTTGTATATATATGTAAATATATTTGTATATATGTTTGTATAAGCAAAGTAAATTGATAGTAACATGTTCGACTATTGCACTCGAAACAATAAGTCAGCTTTTACTCTGACCACTAATTTTTCTAACTTCTTCATAAAATCCATTGAGCCATTTTGTATCTTTCTTGTGCTTTCCCTCTTCGCTCCACATATCAGGCCAGAATTTCTTTGCTTCTTCAGGATCTGGTGCTTCAATTTCATTACAGCCTTGGTCGATTTTTAGTTGCTGGTAGTATATTCTTTTGTTGTTACTGAATAATCTGTTCTGCAGAAAATAAGATATTCTCTGGTTGTATCTCTTTATTTTGGCTAATTTAGCTTTAATTCTCTAATTATCTCTTTGGTTGTCTGTAGCTCTTTCTGTTTGATATTATATCTTTGGTACCGTCGATATTCATGCTTTTTTCACTTTTCTCTTCTCTATAAGCATGTTAATTTTTGATAGTAACTTATTTAGCATTTGTATTTGTTTTTTTCCAACATTGTTCCTTCTTGTCGTTTCTGCAAAATTTCATACCTAAGATTTTTGTTACTAGTGAAACCACAGAATGTTAGGTCATTTACTGCAATAATATTTGTTACTTTCACTTTACGGAGTACTGCACTCATTGCATTCACTACATCTGACAGTCTCTTTCCTACTCTTCACACTTGATTATTTCTTGGGTTCTCTTCTTTGATTTCAGTCAGCTGTTGCATTATCCCTTTTTGCTTTTCCTCTAATTAAATTTTATCTGTGTCTGCATGAAAACCTTGCATTCTCATTGTTTTATTTACATTTTGATCATCTTCATCCACATTGACTTTTCCTCTCGTTCATCATGTTCATCTCAGTCTTCATTGAAAATAGTTTCTGCATATCCACATTCTGCATCCTTTATCATCCTTTTAATCTCTTCCAGTTCAAGATCTGTTAACCATTTCTTTCTGAACTTCTTGATCTACTAATAGTTATTACGTTTTTTGAAACATTTCTATGTAATTCCATGGAATATGCATTCTTTTCCTACACCCAGTTACTTTGAGATTACTTCTAAAGAAACAATCCCTGACAATTCTGTTTTCTTCAAATGAACATGTCCTTCTGATCCTTCTAGCTGTAGCGGGATGACGACCGGGCTCACGCTACGGAGGCATGGGACATCTGACGGGTGAGACATCTTTACAGGAAGTTTCATCATCTGTTTTTGTGTACCTCAATATTATTTCACTTTGCATTTCCTTTTCTTCAAATTTCTTTAAACGCACATCTTTTGTTCCCTCCTCGAGTTATTTCCTTAGGTTTCTCCATATTACTTTCCAGTTGTCATATTGCTCTTTATCGCAGTTGACAAATCCTTTGCCAATAGGCAACAGAAGATGATCTACAAAATCTTTTCTGTTGACATAAAAAGACTAAGAATTCTCATCTCATCTTAAAGCAAGCTGGAAAGTGTGTACTACAGATGAATATCCCAGATTGCCAAAAAGATGAAGAGCCAGTTACACAGGTTACCAGAAAACTAAACGAGACGCAAAGAAAATACTTCTAAAGAAGATGACAGAGGCATGAACAAAAAAAGTAATGCGCGGTCGATATCCCAAAAGGTTGAACAAATCATACATAGAAAAAGATCGACTCGCAAGCTGCCATGTACTGCATCTCAAAGCAAAAACTTAGGGAATGAATATAGCAACACAAAATCAAAACTTAATTACAAGATTACACCGCTACAAAATTAGTAAAGATGGTACAGATCTCACGTGAAAATTCTGAAATCAATCATATTGCCTCAGGCTGTTCATAAAAAAGGCAGCAGGGGATAATCACTAGAATGTATGGACACACTTTGGGGAACAAGAAGCACACGAATGATTTGAACATAAAGTACAAAACCTTTAAGTAAACAGCAATAGTAAGATGTTATGTGACATTTCTATAAACACTGACATGGAGATCAAGGTCAATAAACCAGGTATCAGAGCAAAAGAGACTTTTCAAGATTTTTACAATACAATAACTTCCAAATAAAAGGTACTCATATGTAGGGAATGAAGGTGACCAGAAAACAAGTCGTTGGCTAAATCAAGAAGTGTCTGGAAGAAAAGAAGAATAAAACAGATCCCTGGTACATCAAAAATCCAAGAATGAGTATTGTCCTCTTTGAAAGCGAAAAATCATCCAAAGAAAATCATCTGTAAACTAAATTCTGACTTTGCTCCCAAATCATAGGAGGATTGAAGCATATTAGCAAAATCTCATCAAAACTCAAAAATAAATTGTCGTAAAATTGTATTTATAGTAATTAGGAGTAATTAAAAAATAGTAATTGAAACAACAGACACACCTCAGAGGAAATAGATCCCTTTTATATACAGGAGTTCAATTTTAAGCTCACCTCTGTAATCTCTCTTTACTAAAATTTGTGACCAAGATGCTTAAGTTAGATCTGAGCTATATGATAGTGGCCGATAATCTGTCACCAAAAATGCTACAAAGATAAAACTTGTGTGTTACAAAATGGCATAGACTAAGGTCTTTTTTCAAAAGCTGTTGACAGAGGGCTACATATTTATTTTTGTTTAAGAAAACAAGAATGTTGTTTTGTTAGTTTTTTCTCAAAGAGGCTGAGTTGCTATATTTGAAAGGCTTCAACATTGTTTAAAGAGTTGACGAAATTATTCCATTATTTCTCAATCTGTTTCTTCGAAACCCTAAAAAAGCAAATCTGTTGGTCAAGTAACCATGTGATTCTGAGTTTTATTTCTATTCAATAGAAAATCTAATTCAGAATGTATTTATTTCTATTGCACAGAAAAAGAATAATTTTGCTAAGTCTATTTCTTTCCTCTTTAAACACATATGTTGATTGTCATTTCTTTAAATTGTTTTTCCTTGAAGGTAAGAGAAAGAGATATTCATATTCTAACCAATGCCATAAAAAGAACGAACAGCAACATAGAAAAAGAAAAAAAGACGAACGACAAGGGTCGATTCTAAGAAAAATCCCTTAAAGCTTGTTATATAATAATTTTATAGCTAGAAAATTAAAGCATACATAGCTAGGAAAACACAAAACATAGTGTGTGTTAATTTAACTTAGATCCTGACATCTCAATTTTTAAAAACATTCTACTAATTATCCCATCTGAATAACAACTAGACTGGTACTGAAATGTGATCCCTTTATAATCATATTCAGTTCCAAAAGATAAAGAATCAATTATATTTCATCATAAGAATTCCTCATTCCTATGAATAATATATTAGTTGACTGACAACAAGTAATGTACAGCATTGGTGTCCCTTAAAACAATCATAATATCTTTTTCCATGACATCTCCTTTTCCTCCTCATTCGTATTAACACTATTTTTTAAATTTGAATATCAATAATTACTGTACAAAATTAGTACCTTGTTGTAAAGAGCTTCAGATATAACAAGATAATGAGCCATATTTTAACCATATCATAAACTCTCTCTTTCCTTTTAATAATAATCCAATTTGAATGAGCAATGGAAATACATGGGTGTGGCATTCTTTGGTTAAAAATGAACGGAAAATAATTAAAAGACGTAAAAATCTTATAACACTTTTTCATCTTCCTTATTAAGATTAATGACATTTTTGTTTGAATAGAAATCAGCCCTCCAAGTAAATGGAGTCTTTTAATAATCACATTCAGATATTAACAGAACTCAAAAGAAAATCTATATTGGACACAACTGTCAATTTTCTTCTCATTTCAACTAAACATATACTAGTTTCAATGAGTGGTGATAATGTACAGAAATGGTGTTAATTTGTAACAATATTCAATTTAATTAAAACCTTTTTCAAAAATTTATCTTTAATTTTATTTCTCAAAACAATTTATCATAATTATGATAATTTATCATAATTATCATAATTTATCACAATTATCATAATTTATCACAATTATCCTAATTTATCATAATTATCCTAATTTATCATAATTATCATAATTTGGAATGGCTAATAATTTTAGAACGACAATCATTTAAAAAGAAATAAAAAAAATGTTACTTTTGCTTTCATTTTCTTTTATTTCTCATTGCTATTAAAAATATTTTAGTTTGAATATGTAATGGCACTTATTTAAATGGTGTCCTTAAAACAAAATACTAAGCTTATGAAAATCGAAAAGAAAATTATCTGCTGTGTTCTCTTCTTTCACATTCCTTTCATTCATATTTAGTGTGAATAAGTAATACACTGCAGCAAAATGGTGTCCTTCAAGGACAAGATTTAACTAAATGGCAACCAGTAATAAACAGTTACAATACCAAAAGGATATGTACATAATTATGAAAATATTCAGCAAGATGTTTGAAAGTAACTTGGGATGGTTGGCTGTTTAATCTGTTTCAAATCAATCTTTTCCATAACAAAGCCCACATCGTCTATTTTCTGAGGTGTGCATTCATTGAACCCACTTACAATAGAATACTGACACAAAAGTTTTAATGCATTTTTTGCCTGTGCAGCTAATATTTAACTCTTATGAAGATTTCAATAAGTCGATAAAACAAACAAGATCACACAATATATTGATAATAATAAGGGAAATGAATGGCAAGTTTATGAAAGGAGAAGGGAGCTATGAGATAGAGTCCTTGGGCCTTGGAAAAAGGGATAAAAAGAAAACAAAACTGCAGAGTTTTGTAGCAAAGAGAATAAGTTAATAAGTACAAATCATCAACTACTAGTATCAAGAAATAAAATCTAGGTAAAAATTCCAAATGAGAAAAAGTTAGATGAACAAAGGGGTTTAGAATGTCTCAAAGTGGAAAATTTGAAAGTGAGAAACAGAATAGAGGTACAGAACAAGCACAAATCATTAATATCAGATGTGAATGAGCAAATACCAGAGGAAAAGAGAACATTAAAATGTATTAAGCATACGATTCAGCATGTCCAGGAGTCTGTTATACCAAATAAAATAAGAGATCAACAAAATAATGAATGAATAAAGAAATATTACAAGTGATAAGGGAGAGGAAACACGTCAGCTAAACAGAACAGAATTGTAAATAAGGAAATAAGGCGGAAATGCAAACTAACAAAAGAAGAATGGATTAATGTAAAATGTGGAGTGATTAGAGAGAAAGCATAAAGCAAGAAGCTTGCATGAGAAAGTAAAAGATTTTAGGGATAGAAAGTGATAGGTAAGGAATATGGGAATTTGTATTAAATCAAAACATTTGGTGAAAAAAAACCAGGTGTTAAGAAGATGGGTAGAGTCATTGGAAAATGTTATAGTGGTGACCACAGGAGGAAAAACATCTATTGAAAATATTAATTGACCCGATATTATCCTGAAGAAGGTTGTGGATACCATTAAAAATTTAAAAGTCATAAAACACTAGAATGTGATGGAATAAGGTCAAAAGAATGGAAAGCACTCGATTTAACAGGAATAATCAATGTTAACATCATTTTATAACAACTTGAATGGTAATAGACATGTGCCAGCGGACCTAAGAAAATCATTCTTCATCAAAATTCTGAAGCAAAGTAAAGCTGTTAAAAACAAAGATCATCGTACAATCCGTATGTTGGATCACAAAATAAAGGTACTGTTGCAAATAATGAAACAAAGGAATTCACATGGTATAGAAGTTGAAATTGGGGATACACAATCTGAATTTAGACCAGAGATGGGGTCTAGAGAAGGGATCTTCTCTAGACCCTATCTCTGGAGATATTTAGAGAGATATTTAGACTCAGAGAAAGAGGTTTACATCCGTTTTATAGATATTGAAAAACCATTGGACAGGGAATACCATCTTGAGATCATGGAATTCTTAAAGAAAACAGACATAGACGGAAAGATCAAAGATTAGTAAAGTCAAATAGCATCTGTTAAGACAAGATAGTCAAAAGTTCCCCATCAAAAGAGGTGTGAAGAAAAGGTGTGTATTATCCCCCCAAACTATTTAGTCTGTTTTACAGAAAATATCTTTTAGGAAGTTGAAGATCCGGAATGAGATAACATTGGTGGCTGTAATTTGAACAACTACAGCTATGCAAATAATACTTTGCAAAGAGTTGTGGATGAGATCAAAGCCAAAGGGAAAAGATTAGGATTAAAATTAAAGGCAAAGAAGACGAAGGTCATGTGAATAAAGAAATCCGTAGAGGACAGGTATGCAAGAATATTTGTTGATGGAAAAATGCTAGAGCAGAGTGAACGAGTTTAATTACCTTGGACAAATAATAACTGATGAAGAAAAATGTGATACAGAAATAAGATCAAGAATAGAAATTGCAAGAATTCCTTTACAAAGATGAAAGTTGTTCCATCTGGTAGAAAGTTAATATTAATAACCAAAAAAATACTCATGAGATGTTATGCCCTGCCACATCACTGTATGCATCTGAAACTTGGACACTGTCAAAAGTAATAGAAGATTGATGCAATTGAATTATTGTTTTACAATAATATGTTGAAAGTTTCATATTCAATATTGTTTCATAGACAATATTGAAAATAAAGAAAACCCAGAACGAACAAACGAAAACATAAAATTGCTTTTATATTAAGGAAGATTCAATACATGCGCCAGGCAATGAAATCAAATAGGCTACAAAGATATAAAAATTCCAAGGACATATAAAAGGATGAAGAAAGTTAGAACAACCTAGGCGCACGTAGTGTAGTTATGTCCAAATCTGTACTTGCACGGGAGACAGAGGGTAGAACTAATTGGAGAAATATGGCATCTGGAGATTCAACTGGACAAAGAACGATATAGTTAGATTGGAAATTAGTTTAACGTTAATTGTATTTCAACACCAAAAATGAATGGCCTTTCTTTAAAAGGTGATGATTATGATTTAATATTTTCTTTGCATACCCATACTAACTATAATTTCCATTTTTAAAAGATGTTTTCCTTGTATGTTTTGGATAAATTGTTTTTTCACTGATAAATAAATCAAATTTTGTTCATAAGAAATAACTAGAATCCAATATTTAATAATATAATTTTAAACTTTTAATATAATTAATAATATTTTAATAAAAATAATAATATTTTAATATAATTAATAATCTTTTAATATGATTAATTCTCACCTTGCTCGGCTGTATCCTGACCGGGTAGCGGGTTTCTGCCGTATCTTCCGCTCGACCAGACTACGCCACCTGCTCCTGTCGCTAGTGTCCTCTCTCTCCAGATCAAGCCAGCGAAGGTCTGTTTTCACTGTATCCCTTCATCTTTGCTTTGGTCTGCCTCTTCCTCTATTTCCTTCAACTCTTATTTCGCATACCATCCTCATGTCTTCCTCTGCTTTTCAGCGATAAACATGGCCAAACTATTCCATCCTCCTTTTTCTCATCAGATCTTTGACTGGCATCACCCCTGCTTCTGTTGTTATCGTCTCATTCCTCCTGTGCTCCTTTAAACTTATTCCAAGGCAGTATCTGAGCATGCGCATTTCACAGGAGCTGATCTTATCCGCCTGAGTACCCGTAATAGGCCAAGTTTCATTTCCGTAGATCAGGGCTGGTCTCACTGCTGTTTTATAAATTAGCACTTTGAGCTTGGGAGGCATTTTTCTGTCGCAGATTACTCCAGTTAACTCTCTCCATTTGTTATATTTAATAATATTTTAATATAATTAATAATATTTAACTTGCAATTTTTAACTAAGATTTAACTTTGCTAATTTTGGATTAATGCAAATAGCATTTATTCACTGAAATTAATTGGATTTCTTTAAAAAGAGATAAGCAAATGGTAATATTTTGTATTTTTATTGTAATTTGATACTAGCGTTGACCTTGCATTTTTCTACCAATATTTAACTTCTATTTACCTTGCTAAAACCAACTGCATTGCTTAATAAATTACATTATACTGATCAGATTTAACTAGGATTTAATATTTATTACTGAACCTGCATATCGATACTAATATTTACAAACACAAAAGATCCAATTTTTTACAACTATTTACCTTTTGTTTTACCTTGAAGTAGATTTCATGTGTTCACTGAAAAATAAATTGCATTTATTTAAAATAGACATAACTGCTATTGACAATTTAATATTTAATTCCATTTGGATACCTACCTACCTTCTTGCTACTTACTTTCTTTCCGTTTTTGTACTTCAGTCTCTGTCTTCCCCTTGCTCTCTTTCTCTCGATCACTCAAATAGAGCAGATTCACTCTAGACTATTCATTCTCAACTTATGCTCCAGTGACTTAAGCTGTCTTCTCTTTACCACAGTTATCAAATCTGTCGTTGTATCAGCCACCTGTGACATCTTCTGATTAGTTTTTCTTGCCATATATGGAACCCTTATAATTTCTCCGAAAAAATTACATTTCTGCCGCTTCCCGTCTCTTCCTCATCTTCCTGCTTAAAAGTTTATACTACAATCTAAAGAGTCTAAACTTTCAAATCCAAACAGCATTGCCGCTCATATATGTATTCACGATTCTTAACCGGATCCTAATACTTAACTATATGTGTTTCAATATCTCTCTTATCCGTCCAAATTTAGCATTAAATACTTCAATTCTCGATGTTATTTCATCATCACTTCTACTATGTTCATTTAACAAACTTCCCAGGTATCTGTATGGTCTACCTTGCTTCACCGCCCACTGCCACTTCATTTATTCACATTTACNGCCGCTTCCCGTCTCTTCCTCATCTTCCTGCTTAAAAGTTTATACTACAATCTAAAGAGTCTAAACTTTCAAATCCAAACAGCATTGCCGCTCATATATGTATTCACGATTCTTAACCGGATCCTAATACTTAACTATATGTGTTTCAATATCTCTCTTATCCGTCCAAATTTAGCATTAAATACTTCAATTCTCGATGTTATTTCATCATCACTTCTACTATGTTCATTTAACAAACTTCCCAGGTATCTGTATGGTCTACCTTGCTTCACCGCCCACTGCCACTTCATTTATTCACATTTACAATCAGTTGCTCTTTTCTCTTAGTCATACCCATCACTTCTGTTTTACCAATGTTGATCTTCACTCTTATTCTTCTGGATTCTAAGTCCATTATATAAACAAATTTCTACAATCAGTACGGTGTCATCAGAAAATTTCTATATTGTCTATGTTTGTTCCTCCCACCTTTATACCTTCCAAGTCCTTCATTTCATTTATGACACAATGCAAATATAGCGAGAATAATGCAGCCGATACCATAAAACCCTGTCTTACTCCCTTCCATATATTTTTTATTCCCGTTTAACATCCCCGTCCTTTACCACAGCTCTCTGTCCACAGTACAAGTTGATTATTAACCTTTAATCAACCTTCTCAATCTTTTCAGCAATACCTCATGCCCGACCATGTTGAGTGCCTTTTTAAAACCAACCAAATATTTAATCAAACATTTTCGTTTCTCCATGGGTCTCTCAATAATTGTTCTTAATATTAAAAATGTATTCCTAGTTCCTTTTCCTTTTCTAAAGACCAACTGTGGTCCATCAACATTTTTCTCAACCTTTTTCTTCCGACTATTATCCATCACTTTCAATACCCTTTACCACCTTCTTATTGTTTTATTTTTACCATACTTTTTCCTTTTTGGATCATTATCATCATCATCATGTACGGACGTCTTATGTTTGAGCCACTGTGGCTTCCTTAATCATGGCCTGTACTATGGTGAGTCCAGATTCTTCCTTGGTATGGCCCATATATCTTGTTCTCGGCCTTACCCTAGCTCCAGCAACCATGCCTATTATCAGTTCTCTTTCCAAAGTATCGCTCTTAGTGTGTGTCCTAAGTAAAAAAGTTCACTACGGTCTGCAGTAGTCGCTTGTGACACTGAATTCTGTGCAAGACGTCCCTTTTTAGATACAATAAATTTTGATTCCTTTATTTTCTCCTGAATGTCACCGGTACCATATAATTTATTTATCCGGCCAGTAATCGTTAATGTTTCAAACTCTCTCCCGCTTCCATCATTTCAATAATCACACAATCACTCCCTTCTACCCTTCTCATCTTGTCCATCAGGGATCCATTCTGGCAACCATAATGTTTCTACAGTACTTTAATGACATATCAAGAAAAGAGTTTACGACACAGACATTCTTCCAGTTGTTTTATATGAATTTGACTGTGTCAACTGGACCTCATTGTTACACTGTATGTAAGAAAATTGAGACCTCTCCAAACAATATGACGAGGATTATGGCAAAGAAGACACTCCTTGATAAAGTAAAGATAGATGATCAGAGAGAAACAACAGAATTGAAGCCCTTGATATATACAATCAAAATTAGAGTTTCAATGTTGTATAAACATATTAAACCAACCTAAAAGGGTATGTCAAAATCATGTGTAGAAGGAATGATCCCAGGAAAAAGGAGCAGAGGCCATCCAGCAACTCGTTGGATAGTCAATATAAGGAAATGTAGAAATATAGAAATATAAGGAAATTTATATAAATATATAAATATATAAATATATAACTTATAAATATATAAATATATAAATATATAAATATATAAATATATAAATATATAAATATATAAATATATAAATATATAAATATATAAATATATAAATATATAAATATATAAATATATAAATATATAAATATATAAATATATAAATATATAAATATATAAATATATAAATATATAAATATATAAATATATAAATATATAAATATATAAATATATAAATATATAAATATATAAATATATAAATATATAAATATATAAATATATAAATATATAAATATATAAATATATAAATATATAAATATATAAATATATAAATATATAAATATATAAATATATAAATATATAAATATATAAATATATAAATATATAAATATATAAATATATAAATATATAAATATATAAATATATAAATATATAAATATATAAATATATAAATATATAAATATATAAATATATAAATATATAAATATATAAATATATAAATATATAAATATATAAATATATAAATATATAAATATATAAATATATAAATATATAAATATATAAATATATAAATATATAAATATATAAATATATAAATATATAAATATATAAATATATAAATATATAAATATATAAATATATAAATATATAAATATATAAATATATAAATATATAAATATATAAATATATAAATATATAAATATATAAATATATAAATATATAAATATATAAATATATAAATATATAAATATATAAATATATAAATATATAAATATATAAATATATAAATATATAAATATATAAATATATAAATATATAAATATATAAATATATAAATATATAAATATATAAATATATAAATATATAAATATATAAATATATAAATATATAAATATATAAATATATAAATATATAAATATATAAATATATAAATATATAAATATATAAATATATAAATATATAAATATATAAATATATAAATATATAAATATATAAATATATAAATATATAAATATATAAATATATAAATATATAAATATATAAATATATAAATATATAAATATATAAATATATAAATATATAAATATATAAATATATAAATATATAAATATATAAATATATAAATATATAAATATATAAATATATAAATATATAAATATATAAATATATAAATATATAAATATATAAATATATAAATATATAAATATATAAATATATAAATATATAAATATATAAATATATAAATATATAAATATATAAATATATAAATATATAAATATATAAATATATAAATATATAAATATATAAATATATAAATATATAAATATATAAATATATAAATATATAAATATATAAATATATAAATATATAAATATATAAATATATAAATATATAAATATATAAATATATAAATATATAAATATATAAATATATAAATATATAAATATATAAATATATAAATATATAAATATATAAATATATAAATATATAAATATATAAATATAAAAATATATAAATATATAAATATATAAATATATAAATATATAAATATATGAATATATAAATATATAAATATATAAATAAATAAATATATAAATAAATAAATATATAAATATTTAAATATATAAATATATAAATATATAAATATATAAATATATAAATATAGAAATATAGAAATATAGAAATATAGAAATATAGAAATATAGAAATATAGAAATATAGAAATATAGAAATATAGAAATATAGAAATATAGAAATATAGAAATACAGAAATATAGAAATATAGAAATATAGAAATATAAAAAATAGAAATAAATGAATAAGTAAATAAACGGATGAAGCATTGAAGGATATGGCGAGAACCACCATCATTATCCAGTAAATCTTTCCAGTTAATGACAGAATCTCTTGTACAAAATTCGATAGATTCTTCAGGTATCATTGTCAAACTTTTCAACCCACGTCTTTACAAAATGTCTTTTAACGGTTTTAAAAGACACTGGACAATTGAAGCATAAAAATAAACATACATGAAGGCATCTAGCGTATTACCAATTTCTTTAGATACCGTATCCCATGGACTTAAATAAATTATGGAAACTTCTACTTGAATTGAATTAACATGAATTATGCTCAGTATCATAAAAAAATATTTTATTACGTCGCCCATATAGGTATGGATCCTCATGTAAAATACAAAAGGTTCGTCCAAGTTGTGATATACTTTGATACTGTAGATTTATTAATTCTAAAGGGTCACTAACAATATGGTTTTTCAAACAACCTTAAATACACCAAAATATATCGAAGAAGTCTGTGTCCCCCAATGATGATCTAACTTTAGAGTTAGTGTTCTTATAAAGCATCATAATTGGTTTTCAAAGATTAGTCGAGTATTCCATATGGAAGAAGTATTTTCTCCATTTATCCTCTATAAATCGAGCCAGAGGACATAGATAAGCCTACAAATAGTAAAACTCCCTCACAGTTTCTAGTCCTGACACCTTCTTTGATTGAAAGTACAGTGAAAATCTGTCCTTGTGCAGATCTGTTCTTTTGGAAAATATTTTAGTTAAGTATTACTAAATTTTTGAAGTTATAGTTGTAAGTATGATCTCTCTATAATTGTTAATCACTTCTAGTATGATTTTTCCCTGGAACGTCTGGGTTTTCATTATAGACAGCAATTAAGGTCTTCGAATGTCATTGAATTTCTCTGTTTTCCAGATTCCAGGTGGAATGTCGTCAAAACCAGTAGCTTTGTGTGTCTGAAGCTACTTAAACAGTGGTATCAGAGAGTGAAACTACTCAGTTTAATAGCCAGATCATGATCAACGATAGTTTCAATAGGTTTATCAGATATTTCTGGAGCCTTACTTAGTAGGATTCAAAAATGATTATTGCAGAGTTTTTGAGTTCCTTTCGACTTGATGCCTTTAGTTTTGATTTTTAGGAAGATTTTGTATCACTGATTTTATTAACTGTTTGCCACGCCAAGAAAGATTGTATATTAGTAGTTGCAACGTAGCTGCATACCTGTATGGTCATATACTTTTGTTCCTGGAGCTGTATGTATGAACTAGGTTTTTTGGGGGCTCTTTTGAAATAGGTGATGTTTGATTTTGTTGGATTGATATTTTTGGTTTTTTTGTCAGATTTTCAGTGACATCCACTGTCTCCCAAGGAATTCTACAACTAATATTAGATATTAACTGAATGCAGGTTACTGTGGCAGTGTTTCAGACAGTAACAAAGTCGACGTAGGTGTTATTAGGTGTATTATCAACAGCTACTTGTTAAAGTGATTCAAATAAAATTAATTAGCTTTGACCAGTTGTAACGACGTTTAATGTTTAGTTCGTAGTGTTGTCTCAAATACTAAAACGGATTTTGGATATGATAACTCGATGTTCTGCACTAACACCTTCAAAAGTGCTTTGGGTTTCACTATTTACCACACTGTTAATCCACTTATTTAGTAGCATATAGTGAAGTTGTGATTTGATGCCATTTTCATAGTTCAGAGTGTATAGATTGCCTATCACTTTCTGAAATTGGGTATTTAAACAGACTAGTTTATTATCACTAATGACATTCAGAAGATGTTGACCATTTGTATTCGTTCCTGATGATACGTGTATTTTTGTTCTTCCAATAGTCCAATTTTAGCATTCATGTCACCTCCTTGTGATCGAACGTTGTGTTTTGGAACTTGTCGGATCATGTGATGATGGTTGAATGGGTGGAATTTTTCCATGCAGAAATAGATATAAATGTCCTGCTATTTCCACAGTCATGTTGTTCCAGTTCAATATCTGAGCGGAAGAAGCAATGATGTTAAACACATGAGACGTCAATGTTATTTTATGTTGCCGAGGAAGTTTTTCCAGAGATTTGACTGATTTTTTATATAGTGTGTACATTAAAGGTTGATATCATAACAGCATGTTAGTATTTGAGAAATTGATTTTTGGGTGCTGTGTCTAATTTTTTTAACACCTTGGCTATAATCAAGCCTGGGCAAAATACGCTCCTTTTTTACCGCTCGATGAGCAATGCGGTGTAAAATTTCGGGTTTTGTAAGACTCATTTAATCTTTCGGTAGCTGTGTAAGCAACTATTTACTCCACTATTAAAGAAATCAGAAGTGATTCATTTTGTGGATTGGACTGATTTTTGGAATTGACCCGACATATAGTTTCTATAGCCCAACATTGTGTGCACTTAGCCGTTGGAACTAGAAGAACTCATCGTTCAATGCATCAGATCCATAATGATACATGTTATTTAGTTACTTCAACTGTACTCCTAGCTGGGGCTTTCAGGTATTAGACCTTGTCTAAAAGCGACCAACAATTTGTCTTGGATATCTTATTTCCATGTACGGCAGGGTCATTTCCCTATCCAATACTTGGGGACCGGGTGAATGGATGTTATTATCACCATACCACTAACCCCACTAAACAGTAGTTCATCTACTTAGGCTGTTCTCTATACTGTATCTTGTTTAATTTGTTTTAAAAATTCTAAATCATGAATATTTATAGCAGATTAAAATATATTTCCTTGTTCTAAAGCATGATCATCTCTTTTCAATATCATCTATGAGCTGTGTTGTTTACGTTCTCTGAGGCATGTTAAAAAATAAATGGATACCTGCTGTTTCATCTTTGCTGGACATCTCGACCATGTGTCTTGTCAGTGACAGAAAATATCCAAAGAACAATATAACAAGCTTGAAATTTTCATGGATTTAACAAAGCAAATTTTCGCATTCACGATAGTATCAATCTCTTTTTCCATGCAAAAAGGGAAATATTATGACATCCCATCTCGATCTGTCGGTTAAGTAATAAAAACAATAACACGAAAATAAATAAAGAGATAAAATGAAATAATAAGTACAGTTACTAAAATTTTTTTATGCTTAAATTGGAATGTTGAAAACAAAAATTTTACACTCTCCATATGCAAAATATCAACCTTCAAAATTCTAAAAATTTGAAGAAATACATTTATTGATGAATGCCGCTTTTTTAAAAAATAAAAAGAGGAGTCATCAAATAAGATCACTACCATTAATATTATTATTATTATTATTAGTAATAGTAGTAGTA
Source organism: Morbakka virulenta (assembly GCA_003991215.1). Taxonomy (NCBI): domain Eukaryota; kingdom Metazoa; phylum Cnidaria; class Cubozoa; order Carybdeida; family Carukiidae; genus Morbakka; species Morbakka virulenta. Next base: position 427,362 of record RDPX01000172.1, read on the forward strand.
GTAGTAGTAGTAGTAGTAATAGTAGTAGTAGTAGTAGTAGTAGTAATAGTAATAGTAGTAATAGTAGTAGTAGTAATAGTAATAGTAGTAGTAGTAGTAGTAGTAGTAATAGTAGTAGTATTTTTATTATTATTATTATGAGGATGGAGTTTGGGTTATATAGGTGTGCTGTTTTAGAAATTAAACGAGGTGAAAGGGCTGAATGTGAGGAAATCGAGCTACTAAGTGGGGAGTTGATGAAGGAGGTTGGTGAAGATGGGTACAAGTACCTGGGAGTGCTAAAAGGGGCGAAGGTCATTCAGAGGAAGATGAAGGAAGAAATTGGGAATGAGTACGTACGACGTGTGAAATTGCTGGCAAAGTCGAGGTTGTATGCTGGGAACGTAGTTCGTGGTATCAATG
>RDPX01000172.1:465594-476105 GCA_003991215.1 Morbakka virulenta
CCTTAGATACAGCGGGACAGATGCGTCCAATTGGCTCACAAATCTTAACATTATTAGAGCAGAGAGAGGGTAAACAAAAATTTATCCGTCATTTTCTTTCTTTACGCGGGCTTGTTTGTTTTAATCAAGCTTTTTTTCTGACTTTTCATGTAAGACATAGACTCGTCTTGCTACTGTGAAGTTCTTTCTGAAAATATGACTCAGGTAATCATGAGATAAAATCTTCAAAGGCAGGATTCAATGAAGAAAGAAATGTAAATCCTTCAATTGTTGAATTTATTTTCTTTGGAATTCATTACCTTTCTTTCCTAATAATTAAATCTCTGACAAAACATTGTTTTTCTTTTAATACTCAATGCTATTTTGTTCTGGTCAATATTTGAATTGTGTCAGATTTTTCATGAGATCGTAACGTGACAGATAAGTTCACATAGCATAGTGAACCAGAAACCTATGCTGACAGGAGTTTGCTCTAACTTCAGCCTGGTCGGAAGGGGTTAAGGCCAGACAAGCTACCAGTCCCTAAAATCACGGGTAAAATCTTAAAAGAATGACCTCTGTGTTAGATTCAGTGTGCAGGACCCACCTGTGTGTCGGCACTTTCACCCAAGAATTGATTGAAGATCCCTCTCTTCTTCGCAGGTAACATTAACTAAATTCTAGAGGCACCACTCTTAACACTCTTGCCGTCAGGCCCTTCAATCCGGGTTAAAGAAATTATAATCAGACAAAATGAATCGAAAAATTTATTTCGAATGAGGTTAGAGCATCCCCAATAATCGGCGTGCAAGATCACCCTCCCCCTTTCTCACTGAGACAGTTGGCAGCGAGCAAAGGAAACATAAAGAGCCCTGTTGCTAGTAAAATAGCTAGGGTTAAGCAAGCAGATTAGGGCTTGGGTTGGAATGACGGAACACTGACTTGAAGAAGTAGGAAGTTTGTAAGGGAAAGTATGGGGATAAATGTGCTCTGTGTTTAGGAAACCAAATGGAAAAGAGATAAAGCCAGGGAGCTAGATGAATTGTCCAGGCTGATCCATTATGGAACAGAGACGAGGAGAATTTGCTTTGGCATCACATGTAACCAACAAGAATAGGAAAACGTCATTGAGGTTAAAAGAAACAATGGTAGTTATCGGAAACTCAAATTGACGATTAGAAAGGGTATCATCAACACTGTGTCAGCCTATGCACCTCAGTCTGGGTCTGCAGAAGAGAAGAAAGGTATCATTTATGAAGAGCTGCAGGCATTACTATTAAGACTGTCAGAAGACCAGATGATGCTAATCTGAAGGGCCATGCTGAAAAAGAAAATAATTTGTTTGTGGGATGTCATGGAGAAAAGGACTATCAAGTACGGTAATGCTGAAGGAGAGAGGTTTCGGAAAATGGCAGAGGAGTTCAATCTTTTTCTCACTAACAAATTATTTACAAAAAAAGAAAAACACCTGATCACATTTTAGAGAGCAAGAACATGGGCTATATAGTGTGAAAGTAAACAAACAGAATTGAGACTCTAACTTTCAAGGTAATACTCAGAGCCAGCTATTATACAACACAGGCGACTAGTAGCTGATTTGAGGGTAAAAAGTAACAAAGAAAAAAATGCAGAAGAAGAAAAATTAAAGTACAGAAGATTACGCAAGAGGAGGCAGCATTGAAGTAAAGAAGAATACAAAAAACAGTACGGCAAATAAAGACAAATTTACCACCCTTGGAATCTGTGCTTGATGCAGAGAATTACATTAATAGTTTAAAATATGAATTATTCTTGATAAAGGCTTCCTCTCTTAATTCTATCTTTATACTACATTATTCCATCTACTCATACATTATTTTGATGACAGACTACATAACACAGCCAAATAAGAAAAACAGTTAATGTGATTATGGGAGGGTCTAAAATTCTAAAACTTAGTGTGAAGTACTGACGCCATAAAGCAGTATAAGAGGTACTAAAGAAAGAAATACCTTTTGATGGAATATTATGAAGAGAGATCAATTTTAGTTATACATCTTAGTTAAGTGATGCAGCTGTAAAAAAGGCCATGTTAGAAGAGAGTGAAAACAGTGAGAACTAGAAAACATAATAATTTGGCTTAATTAATTTGTAAAAAGGATTATTGTACCAAACTTACTAAGGAATTCACTCCTTTCTTCTGTCGATGGTAGTTTTGTACCATTTTCGTTGTTTGAATCAAATTTATTACTTTTAGGCAAAGAAAAGTGATATCGAGATGATATACTTTGCGTTGGATTGGACATATAAAGTCTTTATTGCAAGAGGTGAAAGAAATTTTTGCAGTTGAACAGATAGGGCCTATGTCTTTATGGTCAACTGTGTATATTTATCCATAGTCGGCTGTTAGTTTTTCTGTATTTTTCTTTTTATTGTGGCTACCGGGATTCTTTTCCAAGTGGAATTTTTTCATATTTTCATGTCTTTTTATGTGTTCACATTTGTCTAAGTAGTCACTGGGTCTCATTTACAAACATCTTTGCTTGTGGTTGATTGAAAAAATAGTGCAAGGTGCTCATCAATAATCCATCCTTTTTGAAAATACTGACTTTTTCTGTTTTGATCAAACATGGTGGGTTTTTTTTATATTTTGTAGTCATATGGTTCTGCTTAATACAAGTAAGCAGAACCACCATTTGACTCTGAGTTGGAAGTTTTTCTTAACTTTGTTTATTAAAAACAGATAAAAGTCCTTTTTCATATTTTTGTAACAAGTTAATATTACTTTCTGTTATCAATCTGTACAACTTTCCTTTTATTAAATGGTTGATGAGGTAAAATATCAAGCTTTATTATCCTGAGCATAATTTGTTTAGGTCAAAAATATTGTACGATCTAACGAAATGGAATATCTCTTTCAAAACAATTAACAGGAATATTTAGTACACTTTGCGACAGCTGTTGATTTCAAGGCAGGTCAATGTTGTTCATTGACAATGATTGGGCGCCAGTCTGACGAAGTTTCTTGACGTGGTTTACCAACCAATATTGCATTACATCATTTTCAGGCAGACGGCAAAATTATAATAAACACTTCAAAGTGTTGTGACCACACTGTTTTTTGAACAAACACGAAAATTTTTTTGGTATAAATTATTTCATCAATTTCGCCAATCTTTTTTCAAAACGGGTTATATTCGCAAGCATTCTCCAAATACTGGTCAGCTATTTCACAGGAACTGTTTGTCAAAAGTGTCATGATAATGTCAACATTTGTCACTTAGGTGTTGGAGATAATCACAAAAAGCCTCTGTGGGCCACTACATAATTAATGTAAATTCACATAATAACAGGTTATTAAAGCTTGTTTTCGTATTGTATATATGTGTTTTTACACAAATATTCTCTTTAAAAATAAAAGGTTTTTTTTAAATGATTTACCCCTGAGGAACGAAAATATAAAAATGTGTCTTGTAAGAGAAGGTTAAATTTTTCAAAATTATGTTTTTTCTTAGTGCATGGAAAACATGTCCAAACTAAGATATCAAAGAGCTCTAATTTGCAGAATTTTTATCCATTTTCTATAGGTTTTATCTACGAATTAAAATGCGGTTGTTGGAAACTTCGGTGAACGTCGAATTAGTTTAGACTCGTAAGAGACTCCAATATATATGATGATGATTTAAAGATTTGGTTTACATTCTTTCGGGTCAAAACAGGAGCTATTTAGTGATCTCGTGATTTAGGCAAAGCAAGACAGACAGAGATTGATGCTATTTAGACTATCTTTGTGCAGAAACGGGGTAGTTCAACTAAAGTCTTTTAAGAATGATGATGGATTATGCTGGTGGAATAAGGTAAATTACTAGCTGGGCCAGATTGCACCGACATTGATGCATAGTATTGTCTTTGATTGACGCATCTGAAATCCATTTCTTAATAAAAAAATTCAATTTATATTTGTGGTGCCTGCTTATATATGTATATAATCCAAAATAATGCCGCACAGAACTCATTTACATTTGCTTATTATAAACTTATACTAAAACAAAAACATCATTTTTAAACGATAGAAACAAATAATATGATTGTTTATTAGGTAGACAATTTATTATATTTTTTATGGTCTGTTAGCAGCATATATTGCTTTATTTCTCTATTACATTTACTATGTTATTTAGATTTTCAAAAAAACTGTCTATTAACCTGTTCTAAACTATATTTTGCTTCAAGTGAAGTTTCTATGGTTACCCATAAATGGCAGTCTGTTGAACGAATGGATAGGGTTTTGTTAACAATGGTGAGCAGAAGTAAGAATTTCCTTGTTGAAGTTATTTCTTCAAAGTTCAATATCACATTACAATATCATTGGATTACAAGAAAGAGCTTTATTATCTTTCATGCTGTGGCCAATACTGATAACGATTTTGTCTGCTTCTTTTATTTTCTCAGTGACTAATGGATTGTTTGTTTTGAAAAACAACATATAAAGTGAGGCCAATATCACTATTTGGAAAACGAATAAGGTAATCGAAATAAGAACGCAGTTTTAGGGGTGCAGGATAGTGACAGGTACCAGAGTGGCTTGTGAATGATATGCCTGCCGCGCTTGACCCTTAAACTGCAGGTGAACAGCACAGCTACCTGCTTTGGCTTAGGAATGTTGTGCTTAGGCTTGAGCACTCCCAGTGTCTGCATATCACCCCACTGTCTTGTGAGGAGGCCAAAGGCCCTGTGCCAGGCAGCACTGACGCAGTATGAGATCTAGGCGGAGGATCCAGATTGTGGACAACGGCAGTTCTCAGTTATCTGTAAGTCAGATTGGAAACCCCACTCCTAGCTTGCGAACTGCGATGAAGAAGGCAACGGAAAACCACTTCAGTAACAATTTTTCCAAGAACAATCATGGATAACCACAACCCAAATAATCAGAGAAACGGCGTGAATGGGATTCCCGCGTCAATACGAAGGAACCCCTCGCCCGGTAGGGATCCTCATGTGCGACAGGTGAGAGCCGACCGTCATCATGTGACTGTTCGCAACAAATCAAGGATCAGCATCGGAACATGGAACACAAGAACCTTGAACCAATGTGGGAAGCTAGAGAATGCCAAACAAGAAATGAAAAGACTCAACATCGGAATACTAGGGCTGAATGAAACAAGATGGTTAAAAAGTTGTCAGTTTTCCATCGATGACTACAAAGTAATCTCTGCTGGCGGTGAGAAACATGAAAAGGGCGTTGGCCTCCTGCTAGATGAGAAGCTAGGCAAGAGTGTGATGGGATACTGGCCGTTAAGTGAAAGAGTTCTGTTAGTCAAGCTTTATGGGCATCCTTTCAACATGTCAATCGTTGTTGCATATGCCCCAATGAGTGATTGCTCGGATGAGGTGATCGATGAGTTTTACGAAACACTGGACGAAGCGAAGTGCCAATGTAAAGGTTATGAGATCAACATTGTCATTGGGGATCTCAATGCTAGGGTCGGGTGTGGGCTTGAGGGAAATGTGGCAGGCCAGTTTGGCACTGGTGAGAGGAAGAGTCGTGTTGATAGATGGATACAATGGTGTGACCAAAACAACATGGTAATTATGAACACATGGTTCAAGCTACCTTCACGAAGAACATGCACTTGGAAGAGCCCAAGCAATATCACCAGAAATCAACTTGACTACATAGCGGTAAATCAAAGATTCAGGAGGGCAGTGAAACACACAACAACTTTTCCGAGTGCGGTTTGGAGGAGCGATCATGTACCGGTGGTATGTACAATGGAGTGCAGGCTGAAGAAACTGAAAAGAGCAAAGGCTGATAGAAGGCTGGACCTCGAGCAACTGACAAACCCGGAAGTGCGTGAGAGATATACAATCAGTGTGAAGAACAGATTTGATCTTTTAGGAGAAGAACACCGGGACACGTGGAATGAAATGAAGAGCATTTTAGTTCAGACAGCTCAGGAGTGTTTTCCGAAGAAAGTGAGAATGAGCAAAAGCAAGTGGATGACAGATGGCTTACTCAACATGATGAGTGAGAGGCAGAAAATCAGGGACAGAAGTGGTAGAGAATAATGTGAACTTGACAAACTCATCAAACAAAAATGCCACGAAGCCAAAGAACCATGGTTGAACACGAAGTGTTTGGAGGTTGAGAGTGATTCACTTGATGCCAACAAGATGTAAAGGCGAATAGATGAAGTAAGCGGGAAGATGTCAGCTGTTCTACATCGGAATGCGTGAGAGTATATGATGGGACTATGCTCGTTGAAAAGATGGATATACTGAAGTGCTGGGTAGAATACATTGGAGAACTATTCCATGATATCTGTGGGGCAATGCCTGCTCTTTCGGAACCCAACAACGGCTACAAGATCATGGCTTCAGAAGTGCAAGCAACTATCAGAAAAATGAGGAGAAACAAGGCAGATGGCCCCTAATGGAGTGGTGATAGAGATGATTGAAGCCTTAGAAGAGTATGGTGTTGAGAAACTGACGCTAATTATTAATAAGATTTACGAAGAAGGGACATTTCCTGAAGACTTAGTTAGGTTGATGCTCATAGTTCTACCTAAAAAAGGCAGGAGCGATGGATTGTGCGCAACATCGAACCATCAGTCTAATGAGTCATGTGACAAAAATCATTCTTAGGATATTGCTTATGAGGTCAAGGCAAAGGATATTGCCAGAAGTTAGAAGTGAACAGTTTGGTTTTGTTGCTGACGTGGGGACAAGAAATGCAGTGTTTGTTCTATCAATGATCACAGAAAGAGCTGCAGAAATGCAGAGGGACGTGAACATTTGCTTCATTGATTATGCAAAAGCATTTGATAAAATTCGTCATGTACAGCTCTTTGAAGACCTTGGTAAGCTGGACATGTGCAGGAAAGGTCTTCGACTTCTGCAAAACCAGTACTGGAGTCAATCAGCGTGCGTGCGCATTGATGAAGAATGTAGTGAATACACGCAACTTGAACGCGATGTTCGACAAGGGTGTATCATGTCACCAAATCTTTTCAATTTCTACAGCGAGCTGATACTGAGACATAGAAAAACGAGAGAGGCTTCAAAGTCGGTGGTCAAAATATCATAAATTTCAGATACGCGGATGACACAGTACTAATGACCGTATCCCAAGAAGACCTAAAGAGGCTACTGGATGTTGTTGTAAAGGAGAGCGAGAAGAGAGGTCTGAGCATAAACTGCAAGAAGACAGAATGTACGGTAACATCAAAAAGGGACAGTCCAGTATGCATACTGAAAGTGAAGAATGAGGTCATCAACCAAGTCAGCTCTTTCAACTATCTAGGCAGTCTCATCAACGATGATGCGAGAAGTGTTAAAGAGATCAAGAGACGAGTGGCCTTGGCAAATAAAAGCTTTACCAATCTTGAGAAAATACTGAAAAACAGCAATCTATCGCTATCAGGGGTGTGGCAGGAAATGATCGCCTACATCACTAGATACGGCACCTGAAGAAGAAGAAGAAGAAGAAGAAGAAGAAGAATCGAAATAAAAGAGACACTTATTGTAAAACATTCAGGGATCCCTATCTACACATAGGTCCGATCTTTCAAGATATAATAGAGCTGTACCTATTAACTTCAGTAACGATGTGAGAAGTATCTCCAGAAACGTAGCTAAGAAAAAGCTGACGGCTCATGACATGATAAAGCTCTTGTGTACTCGGGTTGGTGAATTTACTAGCGTTGCTGATAGAATGACAAATGGTGATATTGTGATTTATAATTGATGGATGCTGGAGTCTTAATGAGTAAATTTGAAAAGCAAGGAAGACTTTTTTTACTAGATATTTAAGGATTTTGGTTCTTCTAAAGGGCAAGAAAGGAGGTTCAGTATAAATATCCTTTAAATCAGAATGGCGTGATATTATAATTAGATAAAATGATATTGTTAATCATCACGAATTTTTTGTGCCTGTCTAATACAAATCGTGTTCTCTTTTGAGCACTATCTGTGTCCTTTTTGAGACTGAAAAAAATCCGTAAAATTTAATCAGTAAAATCCATCCTATTCATTGATGAACTCTGCTTGCTGAGATTAAGCAGGGATTTTTAAACCGTAAAAAGCGTTGTCTTAAATGGTTAACAAAGAATTGCGTAAAATTTATCTCATGCGTATAAAGTATGATTTGGGAAATAGGGGTTGATCAGAAGACCGATGAAAAAACTTGGTGAAATCACTGGGCTTACAGTATAAGTCTGTATTTGGAGTAGAATTTTGAAGTTTATTTGTAGTATCTAGAAACGCAACATGGTGATTGGAATAACTGGATGTAAAATTGATACAGAAGATTTCATTCCAGAATGATTAAAAATGACTAAAAATGACTAAAAATGACTAAAAATGACTAAAAATGACTAAAAATGACTAAAAATGACTAAAAATGACTAAAAATGACTAAAAATGACTAAAAATGACTAAAAATGACTAAAAATGACTAAAAATGACTAAAAATGACTAAAAATGACTAAAAAAGACTAAAAATGACTAAAAATGACTAAAAATGACTAAAAATGACTAAAAATGACTAAAAATGACTAAAAATGACTAAAAATGACTAAAAATGACTAAAAATGACTAAAAATGACTAAAAATGACTAAAATGACTAAAAATGACTAAAAATGACTAAAAATGACTAAAAATGACTAAAAATGACTAAAAATGAAGTATTGCTCACTGCCGCAGTCACAGGTGCTGGTGGGGTGGTACAACTGACTGTCATAGGTGTAACCAAGGATCTTTCCTTTATTTGATGGAAGAATACAAATCCAGGATGAGGGGTGTTACATATTAAAAGGAGAAGAATTGATTGATGAAGAAATTAAATTCCTAATTAGAGAAATTACTCTTTGATAATAGAAAAAGACAATTCAAGTATTAGTGTTGTTTTCTCATTTACATTAAGTAACGTTTTCGAAATACTTCAAATGAGACCTCTATTGGTTTTTGACAATGACTGTGGTTTATAGTGAGGTATATGTCCATACATATTTGATTTGTGATAATGATATGTTGTGTTTTCAGCATTGTTAATTTGATGGAATCTGGGTACTTTCCCATTTTTCCCCCATCAACAAAAGATTTTTAAAATATTTCCTTCACCACAGAAGCTTTTCTCCCACCATGTTGTTTCATTTTTCTTTTTTGAGAAACCAGGTCGAAATGAGACTATACTTAAAAAAATAATGTCTGAACAGTATAAATAATTTTCACGCTCTTGTTTTATGAAAACCTTTAAAATATTGTCGTACAAGTCATAAACTATAATTTAATCACTTAACGAGTTAGTGTTGTCGTTCAGACATGCCTTTAAATATGTTGTATCTTTCAGCAATCGTACACGACAAGGCTTCAAGTGTACTCTATCTACAGCAGTGGGGAGTACTACACAACCCAAGAATGTGTTGGAATTTCATGAACCCAATGACATTACAACTTCGAGATAAGGGTGATAGATGAAAATGCTCATCCCGCGGTTGTCGGATAGAAGTAGGTTTAAGGAAAGACACTTGGTTGGAAAACTCGAATTTGCCATTTAAAAAAGTCATTTTGTTTATTTATTGTTGGACCAAGGAACAGACTAGCATTGATTTTTCCAAGCATGAATCGGAAATGAGCAAGAACAGTACAGTAGATTGGAACAACTTCATGTCCAAAGTTTGTGTTGTTGCCCTTCTTGCAAACTTGGCTGTCATTGGAGGATTAAATACCACTGTGGAGACAGACGAGAGTTTGTTTGTCCGAATAAAGAACCACCAAGGACGCATACTTCCACAACAATGGGTCATTGTACTATGCTTGACAATTATTTGTGTGAGTGGATGTGGCGTCAAAGAAATAGAAACAATAATTTATTTGACACTATATTTCAAGACATTGTAACGCACTTCCCACCAGCTTGAACACAATCACTAAAAATCGAGCGTAATCTTGTTTTTCTTTTCCCTGTAATAAAACTTTAAGTTATCTCGTGAAAACGATTTTTCTGATGGAAACCAGGTACCGTCCAGACTAAAAAGAATTAATTAATATATGAATGAATGGTAGGGGAAACCAGGAGGGTACCTGTCAAAGTCAAAGGAAAATTATACAAAACAGTAGTAAGGCCTGCGATGCTGTATGGACTAGAGACAGCTCCTCTAACCGAGAGTCTTGAGAAGAAGATGCAAACAGCAGAAATGCTTATGCTGAGGTGGTCCCTTGGAGTCACAAGAAAGGACATGATCAGAAATGAAAGGGTCAGAGGCACCATCGGGATATGTGACATCGCAGGAAAGTTGAGAGAGACACGACTAAGGTGGTATGGACATGTGCAAAGGAGGGAGGAGGATCACTTTGCTAAACGGGTGCTGAACATGGAGCTGCCTGGCAAGAGAAAGCAGGGAAGGCCAAGGAGGAGATGGAAAGACTGTGTGGGAGATGACATGAGGTAACTTGGCTTGACCGAGAAAGACGCACGTGACCGACTCAAGTGGAAGAAGTCAATTCGCTGTGGCGACCCCTGAAAAGGGAAACGCCGAAAGAAGAAGAAGAA
>RDPX01000172.1:506781-517172 GCA_003991215.1 Morbakka virulenta
GAAATAAGTTACGATAAAAGCGAAATCTCATATATCATAAAGAAGATCATATGTGTGGTAATTCGAACCACATATTACATATTCTGTCAACGTAGTAAGACATGGGATCAGCCTCCCCTCCTTTATTGGTGATTACGTTACTCTGTGCGTCCCTGATACCATGCCTTGATAGTGAGTGGTATTTCTTAGGGTAATGATGAAATGTATACACGGCATACAATTGTATTAAGTGATAACATGGAAAAATATATGCTTGAAGTTTAAAAATATTATTATTATTATTATTATTATTATTATTATTATTATTATGAAAAAATGTTTTTTAAAGTTTGTGTACTTCAGTCCCTTGAATATGCCGAGATCAACACCAATGTCGACACAAGTACACAGCATCAGGGTTCAAGCCCCTGAATCAACTATTCCTCTATCTCTAGCAAGTCCAAACAGGATTGATGAAAAAGCTTTCTTAAATTCACAAGGAAAGAGTTACTGATGGGAAGAATAAAGAAATTTCCTTACTACAAATTATTGTAAAGTGTTTATACAGGATATGTACGCTTAAGTAAAATAAATTACTGCTATAAATGTATGTCATGCGAAAAATAAAATAAATTAAAAAGCCAACAAAAACTGCAAAAATCCTAAAATACATTAAATATGATGATAAAATATAACTAAAAACTATTCATAACGAAATTTGACACAGCAATGATAGTATTCCAGCAAGCATCAATTCACACCTCCACAAATAAACTTATTCACTTGTTAAAATGTGCACTGAGCCTCTTCTTGAAATCTATCATATTTGGACTGTCTCTGACATCTAAAGGTAGCTTGTTATTAATAATGGCAGTTTGAAACCTAAAAGCTTTTTTACCAAATTCGAGCTTAGCAGACGGGAGTTTGACTAATTTTCTGCTGTTTCTAGTTTCTTTAGTATGAGCATTGATCTGAAAATAGTTTTCAAAGGTTTTACAGGTATTTCCATCAGGCATTGTTTTACGGAGGTACAAGCTTTTAGTTTCATTCTACTCTCGACTGATCTTATTTTAACGCTTCTACCAATGATTCTTTCGGCTCTATTATTTAATAATGGCAGCTTTTTCTGCTGAGTATTTGTAAGTTTTGGGCTGATCATTGTGCTGTACATAACAATGGGTAAAACCATCATTTCGTAAATTTCGAAAGCTGCTTCTGTGTTAAGGTAACATCTTAGCTTAGTTAGTAAGCTAAATCCCCCAGTTGCTTTTCTGTAGCTTTTTCGAAGTTATCTTCTTGGGTGACCTCTGAATCGAGCCGAGTACCCAGGTAGGTTTAAAATGTAACGTGATAGATGGGGTATCTCACTGATTTTTGATTGAGTCTCTCGGTTGTTGCGCTAATCGCTTTGCAGTTCCGAAAATCATTCTCTCTGTTTTGCCATGTTTCAAAATTAAAACCAGCTCATTATTACGGAAATAGTTTTCCAAATGTTCCAATTCGTCGTTCAGTATTCTTTCTATTGTATTTAAGTTACTGTGGGCAAAAAAATGACAGTGTTGTCTGCATACTGTATACAAGTAGTCTTCGATAGTCGTTCTTGAAGATCGTTAAAGGATATTAAAAACAAAATGTGACCCAGTATCGAACCCTGTTGTACACCAGTTGTAACGTTGAATGGTGTCGATATTTGGTTTCCGATTTGAACTTTTTGTGTTCGATTAAAAAGACAGTTAGTAAACCAATTTATTTCTTTCGGGGTAACTCCGTAGCCTCGAAGTTTTTTTCAAGATATCGTCATGACTAATAGTATCAAACGCTTTGCTAAGGTCTAGAAACAAAGCACTTGTCATTTTACCGTTTTCAGTACTTTCTTTGATTTCATCTACAAAGCGAGCTGTTGCCAGTTATGTTGAACGTTTTGGCTGGTACCAGAATTGTGAATTGCTGAAACGTTTGTTCGTTTCCAGAAATTCTGTTAGTTGAGAATGAACGGATTTTAAAGAACTTTAGCTAGGACCGGTAATACCAAAATAGGTCGGTAGTTTTCTGGTTGTTCGCGGTTCCCAGACTAGTAAAGTGGAACTAGTTTGGCTTGTTTCCAGGCTGTTGGAACGATTGCTGACTTTTTTTTTTTTTTTTTAAATTTTTAACGTCAATTTCCCCCAGCAATGGGGCTCAGACAGTGCCCTTCAGAGGGACTTTGATTTGGCAGTGAGGAATTTGTTGGCCGGATGCCCTTCCTGACGCCAACCAATGGCTTTTTTCTTCGTAAAGTTCCAAATTCTTCTCGCCAGCTCGGGGAATCGAAACCGGAACTCTTGGTTTCTGTGCAGTTGCACTAAGCATTAAGCCACGGCTCCTCTGGAACGATTGCTTCTGTAGCGATAAATTAACAATGCGATAGAGTGGTGCCACAATTTTCTCCCGGCAGTCCTTCAACATTCCCGGTGGCAGTTCATCAAATCCGGTAGCTTTGTTGCGCTTTAGTCTCTTTAAAAAGTTTCCAATCGTAATTTTAGAACCATATTTAAATTGAAACATCTTGTCAGTCCTGAGTGCGATTGTTTCGGAAAGCTTCTAAATAAAGTTAGTAAGTTTAAATGTTTTGGACTTATATTCTCTGAAATTATTTGCAAGACTTTGGTTCATAATTGCATTTATAGTGTTCTTATTGTTCGATCCAACTTTCATTGTGGAAATATCCTTAACAGCTTTCCAGAAATTCTTTGGATTCAGTCGATTTTCGTTAATCTTATTTCTGTGATTCGTTACTTTTGTTTTGCTTTATATGTTAATACATCGATTTTGTAATAATTTGTATGCATTCAAGTCAGAATCAGTGTTCGTATTTCTTGCTTTTTGAAGCCATCTGTCACATTGATCAATCGCATTCTATGTAAGAAATATATACAAGATTTTACGTAAGGATTGGAAAAGATTAGAGCTTAGGGAAAACTTTACAAGCTGCAAATTAAGAATATTGAGAATAGAAGATCACAAGATTGTTCACAATGATGAAAAATTTCGTATCCAAGACCTTGATCATTGTTCTTTGAAAACTACAAGTGCATAGAGGAACTCTCATGGAGCAGCAAGTGGAGGAAGTTGCTTTCTAACTGACAAGAGTGTTGAAAATTCACTGGCAGAAATCAAACTAATAAATAAAAGAATACTAGTTGCTGTTTTCCAAGGAAATCTGAAAACTACGATTGTGATCAACTACTCACCGGTTGAAGGAAGCGTTGACGCTCAACAACATTATGAAACATTATCAAATGTTGTTAACCGCATACAAAATATCATATGCTTGTAGAGTGTGGTAATTATAACGCCCACGTAGGTAATGAAGACAATAAATACAGTTACCACGATAGAACCAACAAAAAAATTGACAGTATCGTCTTAAACATGCAGACGAGTGTGCTCTGAACATCATGAATGTTATGGTTGAGAAGAAAAGAGGAAAACTATGGACTTACTTGTCCGATATGAACGGTTCTAAAACACAGGTTGACTTCATTTTAGTAAACAAGAAGTGGGAAAATTCAGTACATAATGTTGAAGCTTTCAGCAGTTTTAGCAGTCTGGAAAGTGACTATGGATTATAAATGGCCAAAATCAGGTTAAGTTTACGCACAAGTAAAAACAAAGATGTTCAAGACCTATGTATTATGACAGTAAGCAAAAGATTTGCTGAACTTTGCAATGAAAGCCATGACATTACTGAAGACCATAAAAAGTTCATACAATCAAACTCTGAGGTAGCTAAGAATTATATCCTAACAAAGAAGAGACAAAGGGAAGCTGTCAGAAGACCCTCACGTTTGGGCAGCAAGAGAAGCTGTTCAAAATGCCTTCGAAAAATTAAGCCAAACCACAATCTCTGCAGAACAGCCAAATCTTCAAACCAAAAAAAAATGAACTGCAGAGAGTCTATGATGAGATACTTGAAGAAGATTTAGATATCATGATACAAAATGTGGAACAAGCTAACACACTTAGCAAATACGGAGAAAATTGGAAACTCATAAACAACATTACAGGTAGAAAATCTGTTAAAAAGGGCATAACAAAAGGAAATTTACCTGATGATAGAATAAAAAGCTGGTACCAGCATTTTATTAGATTTCTTGGAAAGCTGCTTGAAATTGGTGCTGATGATGATGAAGAAATAACTGTTCTTCTTACAGATCTAGAAATTGACGATAGTGCATTTACAGTCGACGAATTCAAAGTTGTCAAGTCACAACTTCTTAATGGGAAGCAGTCTGGCTCTGATAATATACCACCTGAAGTACTTAAACGTTGCAACCTAGATAATATTTTACCGACGTTTGCAAACAAGCTACTCAAAGAAAATACAAAACCCTATCAATGGTCAGAAATTGATATGATACCGTTGCCTAAATCTGGAGATTCAACCGACAACAGCAACTATAGACACATCAGCTTATCGTCAGTTGTAGCAATATTTGTCAACAAGATGATATTAAATCGAATTCAATCAAGAATGGATAAGCACCTGAAGCATAAGCAGGATTGCAGTTTTGATGTGATGGCACTATCAGGTATAAACTAGCAACCAATATCATAATCATAATCATAATCATAATCATAATCATAATCATAATCATAATCATAATCATAATCATAATCATAATCATAATCATAATCATAATCATAATCATAATCATAATCATAATCATAATCATAATCATAATCATAATCATAATCATAATCATAATCATAATCATAATCATAATCATAATCATAATCATAATCATAATCATAATCATAATCATAATCATAATCATAATCATAATCATAATCATAATCATAATCATAATCATAATCATAATCATAATCATAATCATAATCATAATCATAATCATAATCATAATCATAATCATAATCATAATCATAATCATAATCATAATCATAATCATAATCATAATCATAATCATAATCATAATCATAATCATAATCATAATCATAATCATAATCATAATCATAATCATAATCATAATCATAATCATAATCATAATCATAATCATAATCATAATCATAATCATAATCATAATCATAATCATAATCATAATCATAATCATAATCATAATCATAATCATAATCATAATCATAATCATAATCATAATCATAATCATAATCATAATCATAATCATAATCATAATCATAATCATAATCATAATCATAATCATAATCATAATCATAATCATAATCATAATCATAATCATAATCATAATCATAATCATAATCATAATCATAATCATAATCATAATCATAATCATAATCATAATCATAATCATAATCATAATCATAATCATAATCATAATCATAATCATAATCATAATCATAATCATAATCATAATCATAATCATAATCATAATCATAATCATAATCATAATCATAATCATAATCATAATCATAATCATAATCATAATCATAATCATAATCATAATCATAATCATAATCATAATCATAATCATAATCATAATCATAATCATAATCATAATCATAATCATAATCATAATCATAATCATAATCATAATCATAATCATAATCATAATCATAATCATAATCATAATCATAATCATAATCATAATCATAATCATAATCATAATCATAATCATAATCATAATCATAATCATAATCATAATCATAATCATAATCATAATCATAATCATAATCATAATCATAATCATAATCATAATCATAATCATAATCATAATCATAATCATAATCATAATCATAATCATAATCATAATCATAATCATAATCATAATCATAATCATAATCATAATCATAATCATAATCATAATCATAATCATAATCATAATCATAATCATAATCATAATCATAATCATAATCATAATCATAATCATAATCATAATCATAATCATAATCATAATCATAATCATAATCATAATCATAATCATAATCATAATCATAATCATAATCATAATCATAATCATAATCATAATCATAATCATAATCATAATCATAATCATAATCATAATCATAATCATAATCATAATCATAATCATAATCATAATCATAATCATAATCATAATCATAATCATAATCATAATCATAATCATAATCATAATCATAATCATAATCATAATCATAATCATAATCATAATCATAATCATAATCATAATCATAATCATAATCATAATCATAATCATAATCATAATCATAATCATAATCATAATCATAATCATAATCATAATCATAATCATAATCATAATCATAATCATAATCATAATCATAATCATAATCATAATCATAATCATAATCATAATCATAATCATAATCATAATCATAATCATAATCATAATCATAATCATAATCATAATCATAATCATAATCATAATCATAATCATAATCATAATCATAATCATAATCATAATCATAATCATAATCATAATCATAATCATAATCATAATCATAATCATAATCATAATCATAATCATAATCATAATCATAATCATAATCATAATCATAATCATAATCATAATCATAATCATAATCATAATCATAATCATAATCATAATCATAATCATAATCATAATCATAATCATAATCATAATCATAATCATAATCATAATCATAATCATAATCATAATCATAATCATAATCATAATCATAATCATAATCATAATCATAATCATAATCATAATCATAATCATAATCATAATCATAATCATAATCATAATCATAATCATAATCATAATCATAATCATAATCATAATCATAATCATAATCATAATCATAATCATAATCATAATCATAATCATAATCATAATCATAATCATAATCATAATCATAATCATAATCATAATCATAATCATAATCACAATCATAATCATAATCATAATCATAATCATAATCATAATCATAATCATAATCATAATCATAATCATAATCATAATCACAATCATAATCATAATCACAATCATAATCATAATTTCTATCACTTCATTTAAGCCTGAAACCTCCATTTTTGTACTATCCATGCCTTTCCAGTTCCTGTTCTTTTTTTGTGATTTGTTTGAGGTAACCAAAGGGGAGCTTCTTAATTGGGCCTTTGTGGTTTAGATTTGTCTCTTCCTTTACCATTAGGTCACTAATTAGCTCCTGTTAAAAAAGTGGTTTCTCTTAACATTTTAGAAATCATGTTTTTTAACACGTCTGGGAAAAACTGGAAATTGATTGCAAATTCTTAAAAGAAGATTTTTTAGTGCTGTTTTCAATTCATTGTCACATTATTTCTTACTTAGGATTTGACTTCGATATATTTCCACTTCAGAAAATTTCAGCTTAGGACTAATTCTTCTGCAGAAAAAACCCCAGATTGCTAAACATAAAAAAATGGTAAGTGATAACTAAAACTGATACTTGTTGTATGGAGAAGAGACGATTAGATTCAGGTAATAAAATTGTTTAACTATCATTTTGGAAGTAATAAAAAGGAAAGGTTTTTTTCAAAATGCAAACAAGAAACCATCCTTTCTTCTTTAAAAAGCATTAATATAAAATGATTATATAAATAGATAAATGAAAAAGTTATTATCATAAAAGAAAGAACAATATTTGGCATTGATTTATCTTTTTTCATAAGATTGAAATGAAAACATTTCAGAAAAATTTTTAAATGGGTTTTCAAAACGAAATAAAGTTTATATTTAGATTTGATGATCCAAGTATCCTATTTAGGGAACACAAGATGTAATTGCTCTTTGTGTTAAACTAACAATTTTTATCATGTCATTAACCAATCTCATCAAGTCACAAGTTACTTGAATGGATTATTTGTTGAGATGACCCAAAAAAGGAATATTGTTGGTGTCTGTAAATAGAAAATCTAGTTACATTTTGCAAATTAAACTACATTTAATTCAAGAGCTGTATCAATAATGTTTTCATATTTTTTTTCTTACTAATGGAAATAGACGTAGAAGTTGGAGTCAGGTGCACAGCTATTTGAACGCTTGAGATTGCTAAATTATTCATCAGAAATGTTAATGATGGTTGTACTCACTACTTTAGGTATCACAATGAGATAGATAACCAACTAATAATGAGCTCAAATACTGTGGGAAACCATTTTTCAGGAAATTCCGTCAAGTCTATAAAGGGACTGTTTATGCAAAGGAAAAAAAGAAATTGATGTTAGTCAACAAAACAGTTTAAGTAGATATTCAGCAACTCTATTTTGAAATGATTACGTAGCAAGTAATAAAAGTTACAAAAATACTCACCAGTGAAGAAAAGCATTGTAAAAACACAACTTCAGGTGTATCATTTGAAATGAGTCATATCACAAGAAGGGATGAGTTTCCAACTAGAGCTGAATTAAAAGGCTCTACTATAAGTTATTCTGTTTTATCAAATTATATGACAGGGATTATCTCAAGAAACTAATTACTTTCTTTGGGGTAAAATCTGAATAAAGGAATATATGATTTGTTACTGAAGTCATAAATTTGCTTCAAGACCAGAACTTGACATAGTGGTGTCACTTACGACTGAGTTCTTATTTTAGTGAGTGGGGATAAGTTCTCTTTCCTCAGGATTTGCAAAAAGCCTTGCAAATCTCTTGTTACTAATGGAGTGTTTTTGAAATGTTTAAGTTTTCCTGGTTTGCAAAGTTTAAATGACAGTATTCTGAATTACTTATGGTAAATTTGTGAGTTGCTCGATTTTTATTTTACATTTGCTTAGGGTTCAATGGGGCTTGTGTGATGACTACAATTTTTACATTTTGCTCTGTATCGAATTATGCGCATGAGCTGTTGTTGTCCTTTTTGCATTAAAGGTTCCTGGAATAACGTCGCTTGAACAGAGTTGAGAGGCCAGCGATTAAACCTTTATATAAATATATATTTGCTTTATTCAATATTCATGCTTGTACTTTTAGAATCTTTGTGGTGCGCTCAGCATCACGTTCTATAGGATTTCATTCTAAAGTAACACACCACATATAAGCATTTTTTCATCTTCGTTCTTCTTTGCCACTTGTACTTTGGGAAAAGGGATGTAAGAACCCCCACTTAACCGCTCATAAGCAAGCATGTATGAATTTCAAAAGCAATGATCGACCAAAAATCCAGTTGCTATCTCACATCTGAAATGTGGCCATTGCTTTCAAACCTCTGTCTACCACAGTTTTATACAATTCATCCACATCAGTTCCTTTAAGGTTAAATTTTAAAGGAAAAGAATTTGGTTCTGTAATTGTTCCAGTTTTACTTCCAATGCTCACCATATCCATCAAAGAATAAACTTCACCATTATCCTATGGTTATTCTTTAAAAGAGCAATTACTGCAGGTCATGTAAGAAAGAAGAGAGATCATTCCCTTGCCTTTTCCTCAATAAAGTACTGTGTTGTAAATCTCCTCAAAGAAGATTTTCTCTCTTTACTTTCAAAAGCACCAAGTTCTTTTAACTCATTTTAAACATAATCAATAAGTGAAGGTTTTTGTTTTGGAACAGATAGTGTTTTACTCCAATCAATCAAGTCATCAAGATTTTCTTTCATAAAACTAGTCAAGTCTGCAGCCTTTTTTTTACCTCAGTCAAACCCCGTTCTGATTTCCTTCAATGCAGCCTTGACATATACGTTAATAGCAGAAAACAATGTACGGGATATTGGTGCTGCATTCGCTTTTAGTGTTGGTACAGGTCTTAGGAGAGGGAAAGGTCTTATTTGGTTCGCATGCTCGCTTGATACACGGTGCATCTAATAAAATCTATCAACTCAGCTTTTCTGAGTCCTGTTTGGCCCCTGATGCCACGCTCTTTGACAAAAAATTTCAATTGAACAACAGTTTTATTCTTTAATGTAGACATTGTTAATTTAGTAGTGAAAGAAAATATCTTAAGCCACTTTATACAAATAGTTTTTACAGCCAGAAAAAGGTTAAAAAATCACTCTGATGCTTTTTGTTTCTATCGTAGCCTGTATTCACGTTGCTTGCTATTGTGAGAGCCCCTATTCATAGGTACCCATTTTTTATGATAGGCATAGATAGCTTTTTGAATTTTCTTATCAATAACATGACTCTGGTCGACATAGTTCTTTTGTGAAATACCAATCAATTGTGTGCGATTCATTTTGTGACAATACCTAATACACCGTCCAAGGGCTATAGGGGCCATATCTAAATGCTTCATTTTCTTATATTCAACAGACATCTTTTGACTATATATATATATACTACACAGTCCATTGTATTTTTTTGATTCTTTCCAACTTATCATATCTTATATTACGCTCTGCATTTATGTATTGAGCACTTTAATACGGATAACCGAATCGAAAGCTTTATAAGTAAGTTTTAAGTTTTTATTTGCCACAAACATAAAATGAAAAATGTTTACAAA
>RDPX01000172.1:518092-532680 GCA_003991215.1 Morbakka virulenta
AACTTTAAGTTACACAAGTTTTGAGTTCCCTCTTATCTCTTTTCCCTGGTATATATATATATATATATATATATATATATATATATATATATATATATATATATATACATATATTGTTTTCTTTAAATCATTTTCAACCTAGTACAATGCTAAATCCACTCACCTTTTACAAACCAAATTCCAAAATTAAATTAAACTACCTCAATGGGGGTGAAGGGGTCACTAAATTTTTTATCAAGTTAGACGCGTTTTTGTTTTTCAGTAGGTTCTGTAATCTTCTCTTTGATTGTACCACCAACATTGTCAACAAAAGCCTTTGTTACCTTTCCACTTTGACCTACGATTGCCTTCTCACCTGATTTTACAGCTGATTCTATGATCTTCTTGAGTAACGTGTTCCCTTGGGCTTCAGCAATAACTTCAGGAGTCTTACTTGAAATCTTACTTGCTATTTTACCAACGATGTCTAAAACACCGTTTTCTCCCTACACTTATCGACGATTGACTTTAACTTTCACAATTATTTTTTAAGAAGAATATTTTTTATCCAAACAGGCTGGTGTTTAATTGTTTATACAGAAGCATGTCAAAAATATATTAAAGTAACTTCTATATCTACCTTCGTATTTCCCACTTGATGAATCTATAGTAGCATATTCGTGTTTCTCTTTCCAGTATGTTTTTGTGTCGTTACAACACTTTTTGGAAAAGCAAGAAGAATCATTTCAAATCCATACGACCTTAAAAAGGAAGAAAGACATCTTAAAAAGGTTCTCTTATCTAATGAATACCATGCTAGTGACGTCCAGAGAGCACTACGGAGAACCAGCAGGACTAATTATGAAGAGGAAATAGAACCTGTAAAGCAAATATGTGTGCCTTATGTCAAAGGTTTCAGTGAGCAGTTAAGATGAGCTCTCCGACAACATAACATCAGATATTCATTTTTCACAACATCAAAAGTTAGGACGATACATTCAAAGCCAAAGGATCCAGTCCCACTTGAAGAAAGAAACAGTATAGTTTACAGGCTACATTGTAAGGACTGTCCAGCCCTCTACCTTGGAGAATCAAAGCGTTCCTTTGGTCAAAGGGGAAAAGAACACAAAAGAGCTGACCAAAATGGTGACACCAAAAGTCATGAAATAGAGGAGCACTGCTGGACAAAAGATCACACCTCTGACTGGGAAAACAAACAAATTTTGGACAAAGAAATGAACACCACAACAAGAAAAATAAAAGAAACCATGCATTCTTTACAGGATAGCACTCATATCAACAACATATCTTACTCTCTTCCAGAAATATGGCTTCCAGCACTGCAGAAAAGAAACACAACAAACACAAAATAGGTATGGCGACATTCCTGAAAACAACTTGATCCCTGTTACCAAGTATATTTGCACAACCAACGTATTAAAACTGCCATACCTAGTTACTTTATTAGCTTGACGATGAGAGAAGTATCTCTCGAAACGTAGTTGAGAAAAAGCTTAGGACTCACGACATGATAAATACCTTACATCAACTAAAGCAGTTCACTTGGTTCATTTTTTTGTTATGAACCCAGGTGTTATAAGATGAAATATCTTTCTCTTTGGTTACTATCATACACTCTGGGTTTTTTTGTGTTGATACGTAAGCCCTTTTTTGCACTTTCTAAGGCTACTTTATCTACTAATCCTTGAAGTTGTTTTACTGATGTTGCTACCGGAACCGTGTCATCTCCATGGCGGAAGTTATTAATATTTTCCCCTCTTACAACAAGCCCTGGCATATCTTTCAACTCTCTTAATATTCTTTTACTATACAGGTTGAATAGGTCAGATGACAGCATACATTCTTGTCTTACTCCTTTCTTTATTTCATCATATTCGCCTACTTGATTACCGATTCTTATAGCTGCTGTTTGTTTCCAATACAGGTTTCTTATGATTCTTAAATCTTTACCGTCTATCTGGATATCCTCTAGCATTACCAAGAGTTTTTCGTGTTCGATATTATCCAAAGCTTTGCAATAGCTTATAAAACATAAGAAAAGGTTTCGTTGCATCTCAATAGCTCTCTCTGATAACATTCTGATAATAAATATTGCATTTCACGTGCGGCTATCCTCTAAAGACCCACACTGCAGTTTCGATATTTTTTTTTTGGCAGTGCAAAAGAGATGGGTTTACCAAAGTCAGCAGTGATATTTCCAGATTCGTAAATCTCGTTAAGCACTTTCGTTAGTTTAACTATGCCAAAATCACCTATGCTTTAAATTAATTCTGCAGCTAACTCATCTGTACCGACTGCTTTGTTGTTTTTCATTTTCTTAACTGCTACCTGAACTTCAGATTGTAAAACCTTTTGACCTGTCATGCTGTTCCTTATATTCCGCATGTCTCGTCTCTCATCATCAAACAATTCCTAAATATACTCTGTCCACTTTTCTATCATTGCTCCTTTTCCAATGATTATACTTCTATCCTTTGCCTTTAAACATCCACCTGCCGTACAATACTTTTTCTTAGCGATATCATTGATATTTCTAAACATTTCCTTTGGATTCATTGTTTTGTTTTTTACAATTTCTACACATTTGTTGTTTAGCCACGCTTCTTTTGCTTCCAAACATTTTTTTACTGCTGTATTTATTGTATTTATTTCATTGTATTTCTTTGTATCTTTGTCTTTGAATAATCGCCTTTCATCCATCAATTTAAGAATTTCATCTGTCATCTATTTTTGATGTTTCTTTGATCTTCTTGGTGGAATCACCTCTTTTTGCAATTTGGAACCACAGTTGCTTTCTTAATTATTACAGCTAGATTTTTAATTTTTCTCTTCAAGGATCTCAGATCGATTACTCACTTTCATTGCATATGCTAACTTCATTTCCTTATCATCCATCAGTGCTGCATAATCTAGAATTTTGTGTTGTGTTTGCCTTTTTACATTTTTTAACTGCATCTTTATGGTTGATACGACAAGAACATGGTCACTATTGATGTCCGCACCAGGATAAGTTTTAGCTTGTTTTACCGCATTTCTACATCTCTTCTTGATAGCAATTTAATCTATTTGATTTCGTATTCTATCACCTGGGCTTTTCCACGTATATGTTCTTCTTGCTGCTTGTTGATACCATGTGTTTGCTATGAATAGGTCAGGTGCACAACTCCATTCTATCCATCTCTCACCTCACTCATTCCTTCTCCCAAACCATGAGGGCTAACGACATCATCTATTCTTTCANTACATTTTTTAACTGCATCTTTATGGTTGATACGACAAGAACATGGTCACTATTGATGTCCGCACCAGGATAAGTTTTAGCTTGTTTTACCGCATTTCTACATCTCTTCTTGATAGCAATTTAATCTATTTGATTTCGTATTCTATCACCTGGGCTTTTCCACGTATATGTTCTTCTTGCTGCTTGTTGATACCATGTGTTTGCTATGAATAGGTCAGGTGCACAACTCCATTCTATCCATCTCTCGCCTCACTCATTCCTTTCTCCCAAACCATGAGGGCTAACGACATCATCTATTCTTTCATCTCCTACCTTTGCATTAAGGTCTCCTATTACTATTAAAACAACAGATTTGCATTACCTCATTGCTTTTTGCATCTCTTGTCCAGCTCAGATTCTTCACAACCAGTTGTTGGTGCATTTACTTGCATTATTACTATATTGAAAGGCTTCGTATTCAGTTTGATTAGCATCACTGACAAACACCAATTCCCTAATAAGCATCTTTCATGTGAGATAATTCCTACTCCTTTTTCATGTTTGCATCCAGCTAAATATATTATGGTATTTTTTCTGATTTGAATACTCCAGTACCTTTCCACCTACTCTCACTAATTCCTAGGATGATTATTTCCTGTCTACCCATCTCTTGCTTCACATTGTTTTCCTGCTTGGAATAATGTTCTCACTTTCCATGTGCTTATTCCTCTTTGAAATTTTCTTGTATTAATTGTATATCTCGCAGTAATAGGTTGAAGGTCTGGCCTCACCTGTTCGACATAAGGGCAATTACAGGGAGAGAGATTAGTACTTTCTTGTACAACCTCGTTAACGCCGTTATCTCTATTATTAACTATTGGCATAATCATAGAATTACTAGGCTAAAAACTACAGTGGTTCGCCATTGTCTACTGTAGGGTGAACTTAGGATGATCACCATTTCCCTTCCCAGCAGTTCCTCCGCCTGTATTAACAGCCGTTGACTATTGGGGTCGTGGCTAATCCGCCTTCATCACCGAGTTAAGGCAGAACCAACCATTGACCATCGCTCGTAACCCTGAGCAGAAACCCATACCAGGTGCTACCAGCTGGGTAATTGGACTTCGGGCTAGCAAAAGGGCAGGTGCGACCAGTACCTGCTACAACTTCAATGGCTTCCACTGAGAGTCCATAAATTTAAGAATTTTCAAATTACAAGGGGTGATATAGAAAGTAAGCAACATTTAATGGTTATATACCTCGGATGTGACCATTACGTCTGGGAATCGATAGCAGCTAAAATGGTTGAAAAAAAATTGTGTTTCTTTCATTTTAACTATCATTATTCTTACCTTTTATGACTATTTTAGTTATCCTTATTTAATATTTTATTTTTATTTAAAATATTTCTTTTTTTATATTACAATATAAGGACGCGGCTGTCATCAGGAAAGAAAAGAAGCTCTTCAAAACTTTCAGGTAAAACGTTTCAAAGTACTCTTGCATCAGAAGAGTCAAGTCGTGCTGCTCACATTATATGGTGTTAATCTAAGAGAAAGACTGGTCTCCTTGATTTGTAGATGTGTGTTCGTATGCCACCTGGGTTCTTGCGGCATGGGATAATCCTACCAAATCAAAGTTAATCTTGATCCATGATAACTTACTCACTAGGCCTTGCATTCTAATGTAAAGCTTTGTATTGTGCTATGCTTGGGACAAAAGTATGTAACCTCTATGGACAAAAGTAATGTCACTCTGGACTTTGGTGGTTTAACTTAATAACATCGCTATCGTTGATCTATCAATGTAGAAACCTTGGGTGAGTCATTTAGTATAAAATAATCACCCCCTTTTGTATTCTGAATTGAAATTGATTCATCACCTATTGATTTTTAATATAAGACTTTTTCAAAAATGAAAAGTAATTTTACTTCTTACCTATTATCTTGGAATTGTTTTAAATGGATTTAAATTGCGGTCTGCACAATGCCATTCCTTTGTTTCAACAAATTATTTTTTTTTTGCTGTTTTTCCCCATTAGTCCCAATTACCAACTACATTGTAATTAAATTATTTGCAAAAATTACTCGACATGGGAAAATCTTAAATCAAGCAAGTTTAAATATTGCATAATAATTTAATCTTGTGGTAAAAATAAATTACTATGCAATAGTCACGTAATGTATGTAAAAGTCACTAAAGATTGCAGAATTCCTTATAGTTCATGAATAACCTTCCCAAAAAACCTGATAATGACAGGGTCCAAAATCTGCTCAATTTGCGAAGGGAAGCATAGAGAAAGATAAAACAGGGTCACTTTAAAGGATAATTGGCAAAAATCCCCAGAGTCCACCAAAAAGATCGACTTTTTCCTTTGAAAGAGAAAGAAAATAAATAGCATAAAATGTGGAGGGAAAAACGACTTACTGTAGAACTTTACTGTAAATCTTTTAGAAATCAAGACGTTTCTAGAAAGACATTTATTCATAAACTAGCTTGCCATATCGACAGTTATCATAAACTGTCATTCTTTCACAAGCCTTCCAGCCCGTCTCTAACTTAGCAGTTATTTATCAGTTCAATCATCTTTAAATTGTACACAGCTTGTAGTGTGCAAAAACAGAACAACAGTAAACAGGGAGGGGAAAGAAGTTTAACTTTGTAACTACCACCAGATACAAATATTTCAGTATCAACCTGAACCTATCCTGTAAATTCACTTTGTAGTGTGAGAAGCTGATATACTAAAGACTTCATCCTGAAGCATATCACCAAGAAATGGTTGAAATGCATTCCTGTCAGCTTGAGCAAATTTGAAAGTCTTACTCTGATGTGGCTTGTTAATAAAACCTAACACAATTGCTTTATCAAAGATGTAGCAGGGAAATACTTCTCTGGAGCCTTGTCAGTGGATTCGGTTACTGTCTCAATAATTGAGCTAGAATCAGAAGAAGAAGATCGATACAAGAGTAATAAGTAAAGAGTGGGTTTAAAAAAGAGACAATGTAAAGCATGTGGAAGATTTACATTTTCATTCAAGTTTTTGTATTCTGACACCAGGAAAATCATGCCGAGCATAAATAGCAAGATAGCAAAGATAAGTTGTAGAATGTAGTCGAAAAGAGGTAAATAGCTGTCAATATGAAGATGCCTGTTACTAACACTTCAATTGAGTTTTGTCTCACAAAGCGCAAAAATATGAAAAGAACCAGCCTGAAGGAAAAACTAGAAGAAAAGCCTTTGGTACTACTGACAACTTAGAAGAAAGTAATATTCTAATATCCATATGATATTCTCTGGAATACCACAAGGATCCATAATTGGTCTCAGACTGTTTTAAATTTTCTTTATGACACCATAGAAACCATATCGAGCTGGGAAGAGATTATGCGGGCTGGTGATACTGTGTTTTTTACGCCGATAAAAACATAATCTGATGCAAAATAATTTGAAACAGGATTTTGGTACATTGTATAAATGGCTGAAATTGAATCAATCGATTATCAATACGTAGAAAGTCAAAACCGAGAAAAAGATTTTTGGAACACTAAAGAGATTAAATAAACTTTAAAAGCTACCCATGAAAATCTCACACATTGTGAACCAACTATATGTCACAGCATCTTATAAATATCTTGGAATCCATCCTGCTCCAACTATGAATATGACCAATCACCTCAAGTCAATTAGAAAAGCAACAAAGAGAATTCTTTCATTTTTATTTAAAATCCAATTTTTTTATTTTTGCATTCATGTTTCATTTGTTTGATATCAATATTACTCTACCCTAGTTTTCGTAACTAAGTCAATAACTCTAGATATTATTTTAGATGGTTTTTATAGGTTCTATTAGAATCTTTTCTTTTCTTCATCATTTCGTAATTTGGTTATTACGTTTGAGTTTTCAAATTTTAGCTTAACCTTGTTTTCACTAATTTTTTTTTGTAATACAATTTTTGTATTCCCATGACAACACAGAAAACAATTTATTTATTTAATTTACTACTAATAATAATACAGTCATGAATAATGTACTTTGATAAGTTTCACAATGGCTAAGCAGGACAGGTTAAAAAACTCTACAGAACCTATTTTGTATCTCATGATTTAACACTTACCATCCACGTTTGCATAATGTACTTTTTAAAGGTAGGCTATATGATTCATTGAATTTGCTAACTCTGTTTTTGTTCTTAAAGCACTAGCTTTATACAAGTTTTCAAAGGATTTTTTGAAATTATATGCGTTTTAAAGTCTTTTTGAAAATTCTTCTAACGTCAAGCATGGATCTGTCTTCCTGTTTTATCTTCATTAAAAAAATTCCAAACAAAAAAAGAAAAAGAAAACTGTATTTTGTTTTTGATTGTTTTTTGGAATCTTCGTTTACTAATTACTGCTGAAGCACATAACTGTTCTCTTCAATGGTCTTTGCTTTCTATTTTTTTTCTCAATTGTTTCTGGGTAGAGATGTTTGGAAGTCAATAAGACAATACATTCATTGATGAAGAAAAATAGTTCAAGATGTAATTGGAAGTGTAAACTCAGAAAGAATTAAAAAATCATGGTAATAAAGCAAAGAGCAAAAATACCGTACGTTTTAAACCAAAATTTTCATTAGGCGTCAAATTTTTTGAAATAAAGATAAAATATTGATATAATGTTGTAAAATTAATTTCAATTAGTAGAAACGAAAAGTGGAACAGCTGCAGGGTAATAATAGCTGCAATTTCTGGGAGCTCGTCTGTCAAAAAGGTCTTCTACCAGTGTGTTTTAAGTCAAAATATGGTTGTAAGACAAAATATGGTTTTAAGTCAAAATATGGTTTTAAGTCAAAATATGGTTGTAAGTCAAAATATGGTCAAAATTTAAGTCAAATACTCCTGATATCATTGATTAAAATCTACAACATCATAATTACACTAATTTAACTCTAAATGAGTGTTTGCAACAAGTTGGTGTTTTGAACAGCAACGGGAATTTTTCTAACTGCTATTGTTACACATTTGCGTCACAGAATGCATCTTTGTCTCTTTCCTGTGACGCTCAATTCGATCATCCTCTCTGGGTAAATGGCCACCAGATTTCCACTGTCTCTCTTTAGTTGTATACATCAACAAAAACAATATTTTATAACATTAGTTTTGAATTTTTCAACTTTATACAGTTATTAATTATTGACTTGATATGAATTCATAGATAGCAGAGGATGAAAAAGGTAGATAGGGATCGCTTAGACAACTGACAGTAAGAAAATATTGCCTTATTGGATGCAGTGAAGCAGCCACAATGCGACAATGAAAGCAATGTCAAGAATGGATTACATAATACAAATAATAAATATGTTGTAGGAAAGCAGCTTGTTGAGATTAACACTATGTTTTATTCACCACTTACACCTTAGATAAATATTCATGTTGAAGATCTCAGCTTCCAGAAATGCCAACCATCTACCAGGAAACGGAAGTAAATTGTCGTAGAGTTACCATTGATGAGCACAGGATATTTGGAAGAATTCCAGAGTTGATTTCTTCATGCTGCTGTTTTACTTGAGCTACTGGAACAGACCACAAGGTTCTTTGTGTTCAAAAATGATGAATTTTGAGGAATTGGTCAAAATGTTTTGCGTTGAGTCAGATATTTTTAATAAACGTAATGGAAACGGTGTTACTTTCACCATTTCATTCTGCAGACTTGCCAGCCAAAATATTCTGGCAAGTTGATGATGATATGACAAATAATCCCATACGAAATTTAATGACATTTATGAATATATTGCTTAAGTTGCGCCTTTGCAACGACCTTACTTCAACTCGGAATAAAAAAGGATACAAGATAGGGCAAGTGATAGAACACATAAACCAAGCATTTCAATGTTTTGATGCTGCCAAGTAATCAATTGATAATCATATGAAAAAATTGAAAGACACTGCAGCAAATAATTCATAAAAAACAAAATAATTAAATATTAGTTCAAGTAACAATTTTCAATTGGAAAAGGATCTCTCCAAGTAATGAAAATTTTGCTGATTGCATGATTTTTACATTGTTGAAAAGCGATTTATGTATGAAAATCACATTGCATTTACTTCACTCGCTTTACACTTGAAAACAATAGGGAGACCTGTGCTCTCTGAAATATTTCTTGAACATCTACGAACCCTAGCACTAAAGCTGTCACAGGTATTTGGTGAACTAAAATTCTGATTTGAAAGTTACATCGAATTGCCTTGGAACGTAACTTGGAGGTCCAAAAGGGTTCATTTTCCTTCAATACTTGCATTTCTTATGAATAAAACCATATCTTTAAATTTTTTCACTCCATCATTAGGCCCATTGAAGGGTAGTATTATTTGCTTCCAAAACAAAAGTCTTCATTGGTGAAACTTTGNCAAAATATGGTTTTAAGTCAAAATATGGTTTTAAGTCAAAATATGGTTTTAAGTCAAAATATGGTCAAAATTTAAGTCAAATACTCCTGATATCATTGATTAAAATCTACAACATCATAATTACACTAATTTAACTCTAAATGAGTGTTTGCAACAAGTTGGTGTTTTGAACAGCAACGGGAATTTTTCTAACTGCTATTGTTACACATTTGCGTCACAGAATGCATCTTTGTCTCTTTCCTGTGACGCTCAATTCGATCATCCTCTCTGGGTAAATGGCCACCAGATTTCCACTGTCTCTCTTTAGTTGTATACATCAACAAAAACAATATTTTATAACATTAGTTTTGAATTTTTCAACTTTATACAGTTATTAATTATTGACTTGATATGAATTCATAGATAGCAGAGGATGAAAAAGGTAGATAGGGATCGCTTAGACAACTGACAGTAAGAAAATATTGCCTTATTGGATGCAGTGAAGCAGCCACAATGCGACAATGAAAGCAATGTCAAGAATGGATTACATAATACAAATAATAAATATGTTGTAGGAAAGCAGCTTGTTGAGATTAACACTATGTTTTATTCACCACTTACACCTTAGATAAATATTCATGTTGAAGATCTCAGCTTCCAGAAATGCCAACCATCTACCAGGAAACGGAAGTAAATTGTCGTAGAGTTACCATTGATGAGCACAGGATATTTGGAAGAATTCCAGAGTTGATTTCTTCATGCTGCTGTTTTACTTGAGCTACTGGAACAGACCACAAGGTTCTTTGTGTTCAAAAATGATGAATTTTGAGGAATTGGTCAAAATGTTTTGCGTTGAGTCAGATATTTTTAATAAACGTAATGGAAACGGTGTTACTTTCACCATTTCATTCTGCAGACTTGCCAGCCAAAATATTCTGGCAAGTTGATGATGATATGACAAATAATCCCATACGAAATTTAATGACATTTATGAATATATTGCTTAAGTTGCGCCTTTGCAACGACCTTACTTCAACTCGGAATAAAAAAGGATACAAGATAGGGCAAGTGATAGAACACATAAACCAAGCATTTCAATGTTTTGATGCTGCCAAGTAATCAATTGATAATCATATGAAAAAATTGAAAGACACTGCAGCAAATAATTCATAAAAAACAAAATAATTAAATATTAGTTCAAGTAACAATTTTCAATTGGAAAAGGATCTCTCCAAGTAATGAAAATTTTGCTGATTGCATGATTTTTACATTGTTGAAAAGCGATTTATGTATGAAAATCACATTGCATTTACTTCACTCGCTTTACACTTGAAAACAATAGGGAGACCTGTGCTCTCTGAAATATTTCTTGAACATCTACGAACCCTATCACTAAAGCTGTCACAGGTATTTGGTGAACTAAAATTCTGATTTGAAAGTTACATCGAATTGCCTTGGAACGTAACTTGGAGGTCCAAAAGGGTTCATTTTCCTTCAATACTTGCATTTCTTATGAATAAAACCATATCTTTAAATTTTTTCACTCCATCATTAGGCCCATTGAAGGGTAGTATTATTTGCTTCCAAAACAAAAGTCTTCATTGGTGAAACTTTGACCCAGTTTGCAGTTTTGAACTATTTGGTTCATTGCTTGTTCAGCTTGTTTACAAAGGCAGGTCGAGGCAATGTCAACTCCAAACGACGAACGTTATTTGTTTTTCCCACTCTGGCTCTCTCTTGGTTTATTGTTGCCCAATCCTTGCTACTAAAGGATTTATCGCTTGTGAGGATCTGGGATGGAGGGGGAAGAGATTCATGCTGTGGTAAGTGGTCAACATCAACCACTTTTCAATCGGTATTATGCAAAACAAATTGTCCATTTCAGCCCTATGTGAGTCTGTATCTGGTGTAGTCAAGTGGCTATTCCACTTGATTGGAAATATCTGCTGATAAAGGGGGAGTGGCATTGAACCTGACTTGAAACAAGTAGAAAGGGGAAAAGCATTATAAAACTATGACTATGAAGTGACTTAAAAGTGCATTTATATACTTAAAGAAACTTTAGAGGATTCTTAATATGAATAGAACTTCTAATGGTTAAAAGAATATTCAAGCATTTTGAAAACCCAATCAAAAGCAATGTCAAGTACAAACTGGACGCTACAAAAAAAATCCTTCCTTCTTATTTCAGAAATAATGCAAAACTAAAACAATATTATAAAACAGTTATGGTTTGCAAAAACATGTGGTATATAAAAAAGTGTCATGAAACAAGTAGTATGTGCAATTCTACAATTTAGTTTCCTCTTTTTTTTCAAATGGGAATAAAAAAAGGTTTTGAAACATTCCTTGTTGTGAATTGATCTATTCACACTTTTTACAGATGCAAGTCTTTGATTATGATAATCTTTGAGTATTCACCTCACCATCACATCAAGGTTTTATTCTAAAATGGTACTTTGGATCTTCAGACATGCTGAGCCTTACAACAGGTTATCTGTAAAGAAACTAATAAAAAAGGACTTTTCATTGTAACGATAACTAGCCTTGTTAAATAAAAAACTTCATCAGACCATTTATCAAAAATACATTTTGTAGATTTTTAATGAAAGATTGGAAATTGATTTGTGGAAGTTGGATGATTCTCACATGTATTAAGTAAAAATCTCACATGGAATCGATTAACGTATTTAAATAAGTCCAGACTTTCTATTTCATTGTTATCTCTTAATTAAAAATCATAAAGTAAATTATATTGCTCTAGCCATTTTTGGTGTCTGCAATAGTCACCTGCTACTAATTGTATTAATCTGCAAATATTATAACTTGCCTGGGGCTCAACTAAGGTTCTCATCATGAAATTGAAATTAATAACTGGTAGAACTGTGCTACTTTTCACATAAAATGTATCATAAAATATACATTCTCATGGCTATTTGAAAAATATTAAGTTTATTAAAAAGAAAAACATATTAATGATCTACATAAATATTGCAGATATTTTATATATCAAAAGACGAATAAAATTATTTCTTTCCAGCAAACACTAATGTAAATTACCCAAGAGTTTTACTATATTTTATTGAAGACAATTAACTAGATAATTCAAATTAACTAGCTTTCACTGGTAAATATCTCATACAATGTTAAGCAAGATATTGCAAAGCTAGCAGTCTTAGTGTTACTCTGACATAAATCCTAATTCCATAGATACAAAGATACATCAGAACTCATTTCCAAAATCTGGACTTACTTTTTTGCAACCCAGAAAGATTATATAGTTTGTAAAAACATTTTGTAGGGGAAATTTTCAGCTCTGTGTATGAAGATCAAATAAATTAATGGATGTG
The DNA here is from genome assembly GCA_003991215.1 of Morbakka virulenta. NCBI lineage: Eukaryota > Metazoa > Cnidaria > Cubozoa > Carybdeida > Carukiidae > Morbakka > Morbakka virulenta. The sequence goes on from RDPX01000172.1 coordinate 531,031, forward strand.
CATAATCACCACTTCAAAACCAAAACATTTTGCAAACTTCTTAACCTTCGACTTTATTCATCATGATAACATGAAAAAACCCACAATAAAACCATATTGTAAGAATAGATTATACAAATAATATAGACCTTGAATGTTTTTTTTATGCTTTAATGGAATTTCCAGGTTGAATGTTTATCTTTTAATTCAAAAAGGGGTCCAGGTTGGGCAATGAAATATTAAGAATTAAATTTGAATTGAACGGTGGGTATGACATGGGGTAATGAATTGACATTTAACAAAAAAAGCAGTGCGTACAAACTAGCTATTTAGTGCGTGTCTCTGTTATAATATGTAAATATATATATTTAGGCAGTCAACAAAAAACATTTACAATACTCGGAGTTTTATGCAATCTCAAGTAATTAAAAATTGTTCATGAAATCAATCATATCCATATATCAGCTAATAAATCTATTGTATATCAGGTTGTAACTTTTACTACTTCATACTTACTAAAAATTTTAGTTCCTGCATCTTTCTGACTAAAAGTGATAATTTTTTCCATAATGACTTTTTTGTGAGCCCACTACTGACCCCTCTCCTCCCTATCTATTTCCTATTTCTTATTATGAATTATGATAAAGCGTTAGAGTTAAGACTAGGAAGAAAATCAGGGAAAAAATACAAATTGTACCGAGGTGCACTGGAAGCTGTACCTAATTCTACCGTTTTCTATCACAGGGACGCCTTTGTTTTACCATTTACGCATCAGTGTTACATTCTCAACCAGGTCACTTTTGAAACCTAATGTCCACAGTTTTTCCAAACATTTCACATTAACAACTTTAGAGTTTTAGCTAAAGTTCAAAAACATTCACTCTAATCTAGAAAAAAAGAGTTTTGTTTTACTTGAATTTACTAATGATTGTCAAAGCATCAAAGCATCTCTGCAGCTTTAATGATCTTCCATTGAAGTCGCAGAGATGTAGTTGTTCCGCCGCATGCTCTGGATTTCCTATCTTTACAAAATCAAAAATGTTGAAGTCCTGCACGGTCTTGGAAGAGAGAGAGAAAGAGGAGTTATTTAAAACGATAGAGTTTAGCCAATAAAAATTTCTTGAGCATAACATCCAAAAACAGAAGATAGAGGACTTTTACATTAGCGGCCGAATTGACGGAAAGCACGCTATTTATGTCAACAATTTTCCCGATATTAACGTACAAGGCATCTGTTAAATTTCATCTTACAGGTACACAGTCACAGAAAATACTGTTTATTGAAAAGAGAGCGATTATCGGGAAAAGTGTTCTATCCATTCAGAAAACGGTGAAAGATTACACAGTCAAGTTGGTTCGAAATTGTTTAAATGGCAAAGTTTCTTGCAATTTCCAAAACTATTTTGAAGTACAAAATCACAGCATGAATACACGAAACAATATGAAAAAACAAAAACAGCAAAAATGCAAATTAGAATTTGTGAAGAGATCATTTTATTACCTAGGAGCGAGAAATTTTAATGAAACTTTTTAACTTGTATAAATGTATAAATAAATCTATATTTAATAGCCTTTTACTTGCCATTTTTATTTTATTTTCAGTCAACTAATTTTTCATCCTCGTTCCCAGGGCCTTCTCTCGGCTTTTCTGACATTTTTGAATGTCAAGAA
>RDPX01000172.1:532802-552305 GCA_003991215.1 Morbakka virulenta
ATTAACGTATTTAAATAAGTCCAGACTTTCTATTTCATTGTTATCTCTTAATTAAAAATCATAAAGTAAATTATATTGCTCTAGCCATTTTTGGTGTCTGCAATAGTCACCTGCTACTAATTGTATTAATCTGCAAATATTATAACTTGCCTGGGGCTCAACTAAGGTTCTGATCATGAAATTGAAATTAATAACTGGTAGAACTGTGCTACTTTTCACATAAAATGTATCATAAAATATACATTCTCATGGCTATTTGAAAAATATTAAGTTTATTAAAAAGAAAAACATATTAATGATCTACATAAATATTGCAGATATTTTATATATCAAAAGACGAATAAAATTATTTATTTCCAGCAAACACTAATGTAAATTACCCAAGAGTTTTACTATATTTTATTGAAGACAATTAACTAGATAATTCAAATTAACTAGCTTTCACTGGTAAATATCTCATACAATTTTAAGCAAGATATTGCAAAGCTAGCAGTCTTAGTGTTACTCTGACATAAATCCTAATTCCATAGATACAAAGATACATCAGAACTCATTTCCAAATTTTCTGCTGGACTTACTTTTTTGCAACCCAGAAAGATGATATAGTTTGTAAAAACATTTTGTAGGGGAAATTTTCAGCTCTGTGTATGAAGATCAAATAAATTAATGGATGTGCATAATCACCACTTCAAAACCAAAACATTTTGCAAACTTCTTAACTTTCGACTTTATTCATAAAACCATATTGTAAGAATAGATTATACAAATAATATAGACCTTGAATGTTTTTTTTATGCTTTAATGGAATTTCCAGGTTGAATGTTTATCTTTTAATTCAAAAAGGGGTCTAGGTTGGGCAATGAAATATTAAGAATTAAATTTGAATTGAACGGTGGGTATGACATGGGGTAATGAATTGACATTTAACAAAAAAAGCCGTGCGTACAAACTAGCTATTTAGTGCGTGTCTCTGTTATAATATATATTTAGGCAGTCAACAAAAAACATTTACAATACTCGGAGTTTTATGCAATCTCAAGTAATTAAAAATTGTTCATGAAATCAATCATATCCATATATCAGCTAATAAATCTATTGTATATCAGGTTGTAACTTTTACTACTTCATACTTACTAAAAATTTTAGTTCCTGCATCTTTCTGACTAAAAGTGATAATTTTTTCCATAATGACTTTTTTGTGAGCCCACTACTGACCCCTCTCCTCCCTATCTATTTCCTATTTCTTATTATGAATTATGATAAAGCGTTAGAGTTAAGACTAGGAAGAAAATCAGGGAAAAAATACAAATTGTACCGAGGTGCACTGGAAGCTGTACCTAATTCTACCGTTTTCTATCACAGGGACGCCTTTGTTTTACCATTTACGCATCAGTGTTACATTCTCAACCAGGTCACTTTTGAAACCTAATGTCCACAGTTTTTCCAAACATTTCACATTAACAACTTTAGAGTTTTAGCTAAAGTTCAAAAACATTCACTCTAATCTAGAAAAAAAGAGTTTTGTTTTACTTGAATTTACTAATGATTGTCAAAGCATCAAAGCATCTCTGCAGCTTTAATGATCTTCCATTGAAGTCGCAGAGATGTAATTGTTCCGCCGCATGCTCTGGATTTCCTATGTTTACAAAATCAAAAATGTTGAAGTCCTGCACGGTCTTGGAAGAGAGAGAGAAAGAGGAGTTATTTAAAACGATAGAGTTTAGCCAATAAAAATTTCTTGAGCATAACATCCAAAAACAGAAGATAGAGGACTTTTACATTAGCGGCCGAATTGACGGAAAGCACGCTATTTATGTCAACAATTTTCCCGATATTAACGTACAAGGCATCTGTTAAATTTCATCTTACAGGTACACAGTCACAGAAAATACTGTTTATTGAAAAGAGAGCGATTATCGGGAAAAGTGTTCTATCCATTCAGAAAACGGTGAAAGATTACACAGTCAAGTTGGTTCGAAATTGTTTAAATGGCAAAGTTTGTTGCAATTTCCAAAACTATTTTGAAGTACAAAATCACAGCATGAATACACGAAACAATATGAAAAAACAAAAACAGCAAAAATGCAAATTAGAATTTGTGAAGAGATCATTTTATTACCTAGGAGCGAGAAATTTTAATGAAACTTTTTAACTTGTATAAATGTATAAATAAATCTATATTTAATAGCCTTTTACTTGCCATTTTTATTTTATTTTCAGTCAACTAATTTTTCATCCTCGTTCCCAGGGCCTTCTCTCGGCTTTTCTGACATTTTTGAATGTCAAGAAATGAGAGAGAGGCCCTGGGAACGAGTTTTTTATTCTATCTTCTTTTTCTCTCTCATAAGAGGACACATGTTGACAGCAATGTTTACTATATTTTTATTGTAAACAACTGAATTGTATTATTCTCTTTAAAACTAGAAATAATAATAATAATGGAAACTTTTTATTTATTCATCTGAACATATACAATTACAAACCTCACTAATCAAGGTAGTTTGCATTGGCTTGTCTTTTTAACAAAATTAAATTTATTACTAACAAAATTAATAAAACGACAATAATTCAGGGTTTGTCCATTGTTGGTTTTTACGAAAGAATATGTAGTATATGCTGCGAATGATTCTATGAGAAAGTTTGGTTGAAAGAAAGCGCTCGTGTTTGTTGTCGATGTTCAAAGCGTTGTACATTTTACTGAAAGTAATACAAGATTTACGAAACTAACTTTCAAAAAGTTGGAATGCAAATCACGAATAAAAGAACGAAATTTTTCGTATTTGCGAGAAGCATGTTTATCCAGGTTTGTTTCTTACCCCACCGTCAATTCAAGTATGTATAACTGTTTTTGTAGAGTAACTAACAGCAAATCAGGTCTCAAGGTATCTCCAGTTATAATATATGGCGATATGAATCCACAAATATCAGCATATATTGTACAGCCTTCAAGAGATTTTAAAGAACATGCTAAAAACTGTAATGCTGAGTTGTGTCGCCAAGTATATCGACCTTCCTGAAGATACGTTTTGCAGCCGGCGACAACATGAAGAAGGGTTTCTGGTTCAAAGCAGGAAGGGAAAGAAGAAGATAGACTGAGTTTCCATTTGGATACTTTTTTACGAGATGCAAGGGTGTTGTTCAAATAACGAATGGTAAAGCTGAAGATATTCTTGGGCAGCCTTTTTTTTAACTTCAAACCAAAACTTGTTGAGTTGTCAAACAGAAATGAGAGAATGGTACCTTGAGTAGTAAGATGACTTTGCAAACGCTCCTTCTGTTCTGTCTGCACAGCTCTCAAAACCTCTTTTGTATTTTCATAAATATCGTGTTGTATATTGGTATTATTGCTTGTGGTTTTCAACAATGTTCGGGATATTATGATTTGTTGAGGACTTCAGAACGTTATGGGTGACTGTTTGGCACTGTAGAAATTTTGTGGTAGGTAGCTGCAAGTCGAGTTCAAATTGATTTTTGGAGAGAATAATGGTGTTAAGAGTAGCACTTATAGGCAGTTCAAGCCACTGGCGTATGTATTTAGAGACCAGGTTGTCGAGATTTTCTGCTACCTAAGTTTTAAAAACATTTGAAACAGTAAGGTGTTAGGAAACCATTGGGAGGGCGAATTCACTGTAGAGGCGCAGTTTGTGTTTTGGATGGATAGATAAAGAATCAATTTGTTTACGAAGATCTAGTAAAATAGACAGAAGTTTGGATTTGTGAGATTGATTTGTCATTTCAGTCATAGTAACGTCCGAGATACTTGAAGCATCTCCCATGGCTACCGAAGGTACAGTTTCATTAATCGAAATCTTGAGATCTTGTTGTGAATTTTTTGATACCGAATGTGGCACATTTATCAAACCTTGATCTTGTTGGCTCATTGACACCATCGACTAAAACAGTTTAAAAGAAGCTGGTTCTGTCCTTCCCCACTTGTAGTGGCCGCAACGTCACATGCGAACTGAAACCAGTGTACAGGATTGAACATGCTGTCGTACATGCTGTCATTCGTAAGGTGAGAAAACAAGTTGGTTGTACTTTTCAGCCCTAATATATTGAATAAATGTGTTCAAACACATATTAAAGAGTAGTGGACTAAGACAATCACCTTGCAAATGCCCACGACGAACTGTTATGGCTTCAGTTGTAAAATGATCAGTGATAAATGATGTTTTAAATTCAGTGTAAAGACTGGTGATTAAAGACTTAATTTTGCCAGGAATATGATGGTGATCTAGAACAGATGTTATTAGGTAATGGTGAACTTCACAAAAAGTATCTTTTAGGTCTAAAAGAGTGATGACCAGGAAGCGTTGATTAGTGCGAGCCTTGTTTATTACATGTGCCATCATTGCAGTATGTTCTAAAGTAACCGAGATGGTTGAAGTGAAGCCTTTTTGAATCTGGTGTTCAACGAAGGTATTATCCTTCAGGTATTCAAATACTGAGTCATGCAAACAGGATGTAAAAACTTTTAATGGAACCGTTTGAAGAGTAATTGGTCGAAAGTTAGAAGGGTCATCGGTGTTACCCTTCTTGTGTATTAAAATCGTACAGGCCTTTTTCCATTCAGGAGGAACTTTGCCAGAAATCCATTTGATTTTAGTTATTTCTGTGAGGAAAGACCGTTGATTGGGACATCGTTTAAAGCAAATTATGGATATTTTATCTAGTGGGCATGGTGAGGCAGATGACTTCATACGACGAATAACTGATATGATTTTTTTATATGATGGAGGATCAGTGTTGAAAGGGTGCTCGGGTTCGTTACAAGACGGTATCCATGATGGAATTGTAAAGTGTTTGTTAGTAATTGTCTTGTCGATGAAAGTATTTTTGAAAAGTATTGCGTGCAACAGACTTTTGAGAAGGTAGGAAGTATTGTAGAGCTCTTTTGCAACACATGCTTTACGTAGCCCCAAACATATTTGGAGATGACGTTATCGTGGTTAGATAGAGTGTGAATGCTATGAGAAGAATTCATTTTCTGGCGAAGCAAAGAGGAAACGTATTTGATTTCCATAACTGATTCGTTGCTTTTTTAAGTGATTTTAAGTCCTTTTTTAAATTGTTTACTTTGCAGTCTTGATATTTCCTTTGGTACCCTTCGTCGAAGTTCTTATTTGTAGTTCCACATGTACGTTGGAAGTATTCCTAAATCGAATCGTTCATAAATCTAATTGCGGAGTCAATCGTCGAAGATTTCAACTCAACAGAAGCAAAAATCGATTGAAAATAGCTATTAGCAATTTCCCATTGTTCACTTGACCTTGGGAGTCGTACTCCCTCTTTGATTTCAAGCTGTTCTCCACTTGACAATACTCTTGTTGGTTCACTATTGGTTAAAATTTCTTCAGGTATGTGTTCAAACGTGTTTTCTTCAAACCCTCTAATTACTCTACAGTTCCGTTGGTGAATTTTTAAACCTATCAATCCTTTACACACTTTTCCGCATGAACATTTAACCCCAGTTGTCACATTAGCGATATAACTGTCTTTATTGTTTTTCTTAATCAATGGCAAATTAATTTCTCCAATGGGACTGCAGCTGTTTTCCTGTAACGGTCTTTTACATCTCCAGATATGGCGTGTAAGTGATTGAAATTCATTTCCACAGAAACTACAAACCACGCCTGCCGCCAACGCTCAACAGTTAGAATGATAATAATAATAACAAGAATAAGAATAAGAATAATGATAATGATAATAATAATAATAATAATAATAATAATAATAATAATAATAATAATAATAATAATAATAATATAGTAAGTATAAAATGCACCTTTAAAAAAATGCAAACTAGAAACAAAACTTCATGCCGCATCGGCCGTCGCGCGGAATATACAGGGTCGCGTCCACCAAGGGAGCTGAACCAGTTTGGGGTCGAAAAATATGCTACTGAGTCAGCAACCTCTGAAAATGATCTACAAGGTAATCAGAACCAGGAACCTCCTAACCCTGATCCTGTAGTGATCCCAAATAGACAAAGAAAACATAGAAATAAATGGTCAACGGAGGATTATAAAAATGTTTTACGAGCCTATTACACCGCTCAAATTAGACCAAACAGGAATGTAACTGAACAGACTTATATATATTGGAGAGAAATTGTAGGAAATGACTTTATGCCTAATATCAACTCGAATAAACTAGGCAATACGCGAAGAGATATTTTGAATAATAAGAGACTAACCGACGCTCAAATTGAACAAGTACGAAGGGAAGTAAGACAGCATTATGCAGAGGATGAGACAAATGAGTCTGGTGGTGAAAATGAAATAGTGAATATAGATGATATGGACTTCGAACCAGTTGTCAGAATTGAGAATTTGAATGGGAATGATATTGAAAACTTGATTGCAGATGCTAGAATACCGGAAGAAGGAGTGAGGGTGGATGGAGCAGATGAATTTGTCGATCAAAACCGGGAAAAAATAAATGACGCGCACGAAGATATTTTACGAGAACTAAGCCAGACAGAACATAAAGAAATGGAAGACAGAGAGCCCTTGCCAAAAGTCAACATGAACTCTAAATCTAACGCTATTATCAAACTTTACAACGTTGCTTTAAGGAAAATCATAGCAGGTGCTGAAAAAGACATCGACACTATTAACAAAATAATTTATTCAACGGGGCAGGCTATTACTAAAAAGATTGGTATCAAAGTTAAGAAAAGGAAGGCAAACAATGTACATAAACCACCGAAATGGAAGGTCAAAATCCAAAAAGAGATTGATGCTCTGCGGGCAGAGTTATCAATCGTGCAGGAAATTTCAAACGGCACTAACATTAGAACTAGGAAAGGTAGACGAATTAAGAGGAAATACAAAATCGAAAACGAAGGATCTTTAGATACAACGAAAGAAGTCATTAAACAACGTATACAAATGAAGGCCCAACGATTAAGACGTTTTGATAAGAGAAGCAAGTTTTTTCGGCAGAACAAAATTTTTAAAACCGATGCTAAAAAGTTTTATAGGGAGATAGGCAAAGGCAAAATTGAGATTAAAGAACCCCCAAAGACCGAGGAAATTGAAAAATTCTGGAATAGTATCTGGGGAAATGAAAAATCCTTTAACGAGAACGCGGCATGGATTGAACGTGAAGAAGAGAGAATGAGTGAGACAAATCAGCAAGAATGGGAGCCCATTACAGTTGAGGAACTCCAAGCCGCCTTAGGAAAATCTCAAAAATGGAAATCACCTGGGAAGGATAAAATACCTAACTTTTGGCTAAATCGCCTGACTGAAGTACATACTTCTCTTGCTAAAAATCTGAATGAAATTATGGAACACCCTGAAAACGCCCCCAGCTGGCTGACCGAGGGCGTAACTTACCTCTTACCAAAAACATCAGAAACGAAGAATCCCAAGAACTACCGCCCGATCACATGTCTTACTACAACTTATAAAATCTTAACATCTGTGATCACTGAAAGAATGTACACCTTTCTAGACGAAAACTCTATCTTGCCAAGCGAACAAAAGGGATGCAAACGAAATTCTTACGGGTGCAAAGATCAGCTCCTTATAAATAGAATGATACTCGAGGACTGTAGATCGAAAAAGAAAAACCTTAGTACCGCATGGATAGACTATAAAAAAGCATTCGACAGCGTCCCGCATGACTGGATTTTAAAGAGCCTTGAAATGTATAAGATCTCCCCCATTATTAAAAACTTCCTCTCAAATAATATGTCTAAATGGCAAACACGTCTTTTCTTATCCCATGAAAATGGAACATGTGAATCAAACCTTATTACTATCAAACGAGGCATTTTTCAAGGCGATTCTCTGTCACCTCTTCTTTTCTGCATTTCACTTATACCACTATCCAACGAATTAAACAATACAAACTCTGGTTATAAAATCTTAGATGGAATTATTAATCACCTCTTTTACATGGATGACTTGAAGTTATATGCTAAAAATGATCAGCAGCTAGAAGGACTTTTGACAATGGTTAAGGAGTTTAGTGATGATATCTGTATGGATTTCGGACTTGATAAATGTGCTAAAGCTTCCTTTGTTAGAGGTAATCTAAGTAGAACATCTTCTATTGTTATAGATACAGACACCACAATTAGAGAACTTGAGCAGGATGAAACGTATAAGTACCTGGGTGTAAATGAAGGTAATGGAATTAATCACGCTACAATGAAAGAACGAATTCGTAAGGAGTACTACCGACGAGTACGGCTCATCTTGAAAACTGAACTTAATTCTAAAAATAAGGTCGAAGCAATTAATAGTCTTGCTGTTCCAGTTGTCCAGTATAGTTACAATATTATAAATTGGAACCTTTCTGATCTAAAAAGAATGGATACGAAAACCAGGAAATTGTTGACAGCCAATCGAATGCTCCACCCGAAGGCAGACGTTGATCGTCTGTACTTACCTAGATCGGATGGTGGGCGTGGCTTGATTCAACTTGAACTCTCTTACAAAACGACCACAATTGGAATGAAATACTACCTTGAGACGTCGAACGATTGGATGCTGGCATTAGTCCGACGACATGAGAATAGTAAAAAGCTCCATTCAGTAATCAAAGAGTCGAATAAGTTTCAACGAGAGCTGAACGTAACACCTAACGTAGATGAAATCGATCTTCCTGCAACTAAGATAGCCAAAAAAATTAAGCAGGAGGCCAAAAAGAACGGCCAAGACAAGATTGCTGACAGTTGGAGCCAGAAGTCTCTGCATGGACAGTACGTTCTCCGATGCCAAAACGCTGATGTAGATAAATTTGCAACCCATCAGTGGCTGAGGAGTTCGGGACTTAAGGCAGAGACTGAAGGCTTCATCACAGCAGCTCAAGATCAGAGCCTCAACACCAAAAACTACCAGGCCAATGTATTAAAGAATGGAGTAGACCCAAAATGTCGCATATGCGATAAAGCTGTCGAGACTATCGATCATCTCGTCTCCGGCTGCTCGGTGTTAGCCTCAAACGAATATACAAGACGCCATGACAGGGTTGGTCAATACCTGCATTGGGGAATCTGTCAACACTACGGAATTAAGACTGAAGCTAACTGGTACGAGCATAAACCCCCAGATGTAGCTGAAGCCCAATATGTCACCATCCTCTGGGACTTTCCGATTCACACAGACAGAACCATTCAGGCTAACAGACCCGATATAATAATAAAAGATCGAAAAAACAAAACATGCCTACTGATTGATATGAGTGTTCCCTGTGATAAAAACGTTGGCACAAAGGAATTTGAAAAGGTCAGCAAGTACAAAGATCTGGAAATTGAGGTAGAAAGAATGTGCAGACTAAAAACATCAACAGTTCCTGTCGTCATTGGCGCATTAGGTATGATAAAAAAGGGCACCCAAAAACACTTAGACAAAATACCAGGAAATCACTGCCTCCAGGAAATCCAAAAGATTGTCTTAAACAGCACTGCTCATATCCTCAGAAAAACTCTTTCCATGTAAACAGTATATTTTTTCAACACTTTTTTACTTTTTTTTATATATATATATCTAAATTATTTTTATTATTTTTATAGTCCTTTTTTATAAATTTGAATTATTTTTTACCAAATTTTTATATATTTTTTTTACAATTTTATACTTATACATACACGTTCCTGTCAATACATTTAAAACCTTTACTCGCCTTAGGTCACTGGGTGTGACCCGGTTAGTAATTGTATGAAAACGCAATTAAAATAAACAGATTTTATAATAATAATAATAATAATAATAATAATAATAATAGTGTCTGGATGCCCTGTATTAACCCCCAGTGAGTATGTCAAAAGACATGATAGAATCGGACAATATCTACACTGGGGTATTTGCAAACACTATGGTAATGACACCCACAAGAACAAGTATGAACACCATACCCCACCAGTAACTGAAGCCCAAAACGTTACCATCCTGTGGGACTTCCCAGTAAATACAGACAGAACAATTCAAGCCAATCAACTAGACATTATTGTGAAAGATCACAGAGATAAGACCTGCCTTTTGATGGATATGAGTGTTCCTTCAGACAAATAGCTGTCAAGGAGTTTGACAATCTTAGTAAATACAAGGACCTCGAAACAGAGATTGAGAAAATGTGGAGCCTCGAAGCAACGACCGTCTCTATCATCGTAGGCTCCGTAGGCATAATAAAAAAAGGTACTCAAAAGTTTGTCGAAAAATTACCTGGCGAACACAGCCTCCACGAGATCCAGAAAATAGTTTTAACCAGTGCTACTCACATTCTGCGAAAGTGTCTCCCCACTTAAAGATTTTTTTTAATTATATTTTTTTTCACTTATTCGTTTATAAATTTTCATGAACATTTCATTTAAAAATAAATTTCGCAGGCGAAATAATTTCATTTTCTATCAAGTTAATTAAATTATGTTTGTAAAAATATGTTTTTTTATATTCATACAATTATTTTAAATATACGAATCTTTAATTTTTTTACCTATATATCGTGTGTGTGTGTGTTACTTTACAACCTTTGCTCGCCACAGGTTACTGGGGTGACTCGGTAGGTAATTGTATAAATATGCAAGATAAGGAAATATGATAAAAATAATAATGGTAGACAAATGAAAACCTATTTGTAGAACTTTCAACACCTTTTCAAATCTATTAAAGAGCTTTGAAATTCCTCCCGAGACTAAAAAACGATGGTGGTGCATTTCAGAGTAACAAGTTGTTACCATGAAAGAAGAAAAACGTTACTCCTCCATTAGTTGCATCTATTATTGTTTACTTTAACAAATCAAAAATCACTGGCTCTGATGGTATTCTGGGCATTGTATCAGAAAACGCCTGTCAAGAAATCTCATCTAATCTCTCTAAATTTTCCCACGATTGTATAAGTGCATCAAGGTTTCCCTTATGGTAAGAAGTATCGCCTGTCCTTCTAATCTTTAATACCTCCAGTAAATGTAGTGATCCTAGCAATGACAGACAAATTAGTCTTATACCTAGTATAAGCAGAATGTTTAAGTTTTTGCCCATTTCTTATACGTCATTATCACTGTTAACTGCTAGTCTTGTCATCACTGAAAGTATTCACTATGAAGTTTTCTAACATTTTGTTTTTATTATACCTGAAAAAACATAAGATTTGTCAATTAAAATCCTGTTGGCTTTACAATCCTCTCCACATGCCCATAATATCAAAGTTGTACTGGATGTTTGTTCTTTCAGTAGGACTTTATTAAATGGTGGTGTTCCTCAGGGGAATATGTCAGATCCTACTTTGTATCTGCTATTTATAAATGATCTACCCAACAGTAGCCTTTCAGACATAGATATATTTTTAAAATACCTACAATAATAAATAAAGAATTAAGTTCCGCGATAAAACTGAGAATTACATTGAAATTGAAGATTTATATGGGACTGAAATTTGATTTATAGATCAAACTTTTCAAGAAGACATTGCTTTTTTTAAAATTCGTCCACGCTTGAATATTTGTACTTGTTTTGCTATGCTCATAAAATCAGATAAAAATAATTTCAAAATTCATTCAGGGTCAAAATAAAATATTTTTCAAAATGTCGAGACAGCAGAATTTATGCTGTCCTTAAAAGAAAGTTTGCATCCAACTCATTTTGTTACTTTGACCTGAAAGCACGTTAAGAAATTACTGGTTCACAATTTTTTTTCAACCATCCTTCAACGTGAGCTCAGTATCTCACAAAACATTTTTAAGTCACCTTCCTTGTTTTATACCTGTAATGTCCACGGCTACTGTATTGAAATACAGTTAAATATGTTCTAGTATTTCATTTGCAATTGTTTAAGGAAAAGGCTAATCTCTCTGTAGAGTTTCATGATCAAGTAGCAGCAGCAATAAGTGTGATTCTAACACTTTCCAAAAAGATCAAAATGATTCAGGTGGCTTTCCTTTACTTTAAGATTTAGATATAAATGAAGCCGAGAAGGTTTACTCAAGTTGTAATATACTTGAGTATACAAGAAAAAGTTCATAGTTTGATATTTTTTCCCCTTTATTTTATTTGTTAAATTAATATTCCTTTGGTACTAGTATATCTCATAAGACACAAGATTTACATTTGAGATAAAAGCGTTATTTTGATCATTTACGATATCTTCAGTTGTAATTTTCCTGTAAGGTGTTTTTATCATCTGGTAGATGATTTTATGTCCTTGGCAGGCAGACGCAGGAAATAGAAAAAATATATTGTAAGCAAGCGATGCAGGGTAAAGCTTCCTGAGCAGACAAAAGAGCCTTTATTGGCATGCGGAAGGACAAGCTGAAATATTCCAAAAAGCTCCATTGGACAATGTAGAAGGGATCTAGTTGACACTTGGAACTGAGGGTTGGAATTTTAGAGCTCCTTAAAAACCAAATAATTTCCAACTCGTTGTGCCAGTGTCAAATTAATCATGTAACAAAAAAAAATCCAAGTATTATTTTTGGCAAGGTTAGTAACTAACTGCATTTCAGGAAGAACGATTATGTTTTCGTAGCCTTTCAAAAGTTATTACTTGAATTTATCGTTTAATGTACAGAAAAGACTTGAATATTTTAAGAGGAGCGCTGGATTTATCAAGAAATATTGAGATTGTTTTAGCAAGTTCTATGTCTGGAAAGTTTCCTTAGTTACAGTATGTAAGTGCTGTCAGCGTTTTGTTTACTCAATACCAGTATCAACACAAGATACGATTGTCATCTACTTTATGCAACTCTTCTCGGGTTCCAGTGATTGCAAATGGTTTGAACCTGCTGTTTCTGTAAATAAAGAACCTTGGAATTCTATCTACGTGTGTTTTGCGTAACTACTCTGCTAGATTCAGCGAATTAAATACACAACATGACTTCTGTAGAACCTTTGTTAGCAACAACTGTTGAATGCTGCACCTACAATTCGTTCACCTTCTTACGTTTTTCTGTTGTACGTTGGGTCATGTTAAGGAGCGTTGGAGAGATTACTGGAAGCAAGAGGCTACTTCATTGTAAACTGGGGAATCAAGACAGCGCGTAGATTACCAAAGCCTTTGCTGTTGAATTTGAACAGTATATAGAACAACATTTAGAGATTTACTATTGATGGAAGAGAGTTAAACAAATAGAAGTGATAGTCTTTAATTTAGTCCTGGGTATGACGTTAAACTGCACCCGGCAGCAGGACCCTAGTTCGGGAGTTCCGGGGTTTTGAGGAGAATGTCACTACCTCTTAACTGCTGTTGTGCTGGGTCACCCTTGGGCAAGGTGTAGCACCCAAACGCCTCCCTCACTGGGTTACGTTGTCCCAAGAGCACTGTTCCTTGTGGCTGGTGACAATAAATACTGACCAGAGAGAGATAGCTTTTGCTCCCACTGCCTTGTGGGTGGTCTTGGCTGACCAAAGGCTGATGGTGGCTAGCAACCAGAGAAGGCGGAAGAACCCTGTACGGGTCAACGGCAGCTAGCTAGAGCTGGTGTTCTCAAGAAACACACCCGGCAGAAGGCAAAGGCAAACCACTGCTGTATCATGCCTAGTAAAATCATGGTCAAATCTGTTTATGAAAGAAAATCTAACGACGTGAATGGGGTCCCCTCTATATCCAGTGGAGACACCTCGTCCGGTAGGGATGGTCATATGCAACAGGTGACCCCAGACCGTAATCAAACTACTGTTTGCAAAAAACGACATCTAAAAATAGGAACATGGAATGTGAGAACATTGTATGAAAAAGGAAAGCTACAAAATGTAAAGCAAGAAATGGATCGACTGAAAGTAAACATTTTGGGAATAAGTGAAATGAGATGGTCAGGAGCAGGAAAAATGGTTAGTGATGAGACAACTGTAATCTACTCATGTGGAGAAAAACATCAGCATGGTGTTGGAATAGTGCTGGACAAAGACAGGGCAAAGAGTGTGATCGGATTCTGGGCTATTTCTGAAAGAGTATTGTTAGTCAAGCTAAAGGGGCAGCCTTTTAATTTATCTATCATTCAGGTATATGCTCCAACATCAGAGCATACAGATGAGGAGGTTGAGACTTTTTATGAGGAAATAGAAAAAGCAAAAAAGCAGTGTAAGTCACAGGAGATAGTGTTGATTATGGGTGACTTGAATGCCAAAGTGGGAAAAGGAAGAGAAAGAAATACAGTTGGACCACATGGGCTTGGTGAAAGAAATGAAAGAGGTGAAAGGTGGATCCAATGGTGTCAGGAAAATAGTCAGGTCATTATGAACACTTGGTTTCAACACCATCGAAGACGACTGTATACATGGATAAGTCCAGGAGACAGAGCAAGAAATCAAATTGATTACATAACAATCAACCAGAGGTTCAGAAATGCAGTTCAGCAGGTGAAATGTTACCCAGGAGCAGATTGTGGCAGCGATCATGCGTTGTTAATGTGCCACCTGAAGATTAAGTTGAGGAAACTGAAAAAATCCAAAATAACACCAAAGTTGGAGGTATCCCTTTTAAGTAGGAATAGGGTATTAAAACAGCAGTTTAAAGTGGAGGTTCAAAATCGTTACAACGCTTTGAAAGATGAAGGTGAAACACTCGATGAATGGACTATTTTTCGGGATGCCATAGTACAAGGAGCTGAAAGTGTCATTCCTAAAATCAAGAAAAGGGCAAAACAAAAGTGGATGACTGATGAAATACTCGAATTGATGGATAAGAGAAGGGCTGCAAAGCAGAAAATTGATAAGTACAAAGAACTGAATAACAACATCAGAAAGAAATGTAATGAGGAAAAGGAAAACTGGCTCAATAGCAAGTGTAAGAAAATTGAAGAACTGAAAAATAAAGATGCAAGGAACATATATCACGAAATTAAGGAGATAACTGGAAAGAAAAACTGTAGTTCTAGTGGATGCATAAGAGCCAAAGATGGCAGTATTATTCTGGAAAAAGAAAAGATCCTTGGCAGGTGGACAGAATATATAGAGGAATTATTTGAAGATGAAAGAGGAGAGAAGACAGTGATAAGAAAAGAAAAGGAAGGCCCAACTATAATGAAAGCAGAAGTTCAGTTTGCTATTCAAAAAATGAGGAAAGGAAGAGCAGCAGGACCTGACAACATTGTCATAGAATTGGTGAAAGAGCTAGACGAGTTTGGAGTAGAAAAAATAACTGATATTGCAAACAAAATATACAACACAGGGTACATTCCAGCTGACCTCAGCAAATCAGTGTTTATAGCTTTGCCAAAACGACCTGGTGCAACTGAATGCGAACTACACCGGACCATCAGCCTAATGAGCCACATGATGAAACTGATCCTGAAAATTCTGTTGAACAGAATGAAGATCAAAATAAGGCACGAGATCTCACAAGAGCAAAATGCATATATAGAGGGAAAAGGTACCAGAAATGCTATTTTTATCATAAGAATGATGGCTGAAAGAGCAGTGGAAGTCCAGAAGGATTTGTATTTGTGCTTTATTGATTACAGCAAAGCATTTGATAAAGTGAGGCACCATGAATTGTTTAAAATGTTGAAGGACTTAGAAATTGATGGAAAAGATTTGCAATTAATTCAGAACTTATACTGGGAACAGATGGCAGCTATCAGGGTTGATGGAGAAATGAGCAAGTGGTCTTCAATCAAACGAGGAGTAAGACAAGGATGTGTTCTATCACCGGATCTGTTCAATCTGTATAGTGAAATCATCTTAAGAGGTATCAAGAACATGCCTGGAGTGAAAATCGGAGGTGTAAACATAAATAACTTAAGATATGCTGATGACACTGTATTGATAGCTGAAAGTGAAGTGGATTTGCAGAACATCTTAAATAAAGTAGTGTTAGAAAGTGAAAAGAAAGGACTCCAGATTAACATCAAGAAAACAGAATGTATGGTGATATCAAAGAAAAGTGTATCCCCAAAGTGTACTTTAACTATCAATGGAGAATTTGTAAAGAATGTTAAAAAGTTTACTTATCTTGGTAGTTTGATAACATCAGATGGAAGATGTGTGAACGAAATAAAGAAACGAATCACTTTGGCCAAGGATGCTTTTAGTAAAATGAGTTTAGTTTTCAAGAACAGGCAGCTGCAAGTAAAAACTAAGATTCGAGTCCTAGAATGTTATGTGTGGTCTGTTTTGCTTTATGGGTGTGATGCTTGGACCATCAATGAAAGCATGAAGAAACGAATAGAAGCAGTGGAAATGTGGTTCCTGAGAAGAATTCTTAGAATATCTTGGACTGACAAAGTGAGCAATGAAGTGGTATTAGAGAGAGCAGGAATGAAAAGAAAGTTGATGAAGGTAATTAGAAAAAGACAACTGCAGTTTCTGGGTCATGCAATGAGATGTGAAGGAATGGAAAACTTGGTGTTAACAGGGAAGATTGAAGGAAAGAAAAGTAGAGGAAGACAGAGACTGAAATTCATTACCAGCTTGAACAAGGATCTCCAGTTCAAGAGGAGTGATTGTGAAATTTTAGCACTGACAAAAGAGAGAAATAGATGGAAGACCATGATCTCCAACGTCCTGAAAGGATAAGGAACTCAGAAGAAGAAGAAGTCTTTAATTTGTGATCAAGCAAATAGAATATAAAAGAAAACTGAACAAAAACAACAAAAACAACAAAAACAAATTGATTTTTTATTATTTTTTAACCTAATTGGGGTTTTTTCAATGATTTATATAATATTAGCATCACTGGTAAAGATTGTCATCCTTTTATGCAGAAAAATTAAAACCATTTGTGTAGATCGGCAATGTAGAAGTAACTACTGGCTATTGTACGATTGTCAGTCAGTTTAATAAAGTGATTAAAAACATCTCTTCAATTGAATATCGGTGTGTTTTCCTATTTTGTGAAACTGTCGGAGGATTTTAGGATTTTGAGGAAGTGCTCAAAAAGGTTGTAAGACATCTGGTAACAAAGAAATAATATCTAGTTGATATTGCTGGAGGTAAAGTTTCTAATAGAATTAAATGTTCAAATATTCTTTTGTTGTCGAGTAAAGACATTACATCTTGGACAAAGAATATCCAAATAGATAGCTTCGAAATCCTTTGAAAAATTAGAACATAAACGGATCTTGCTTTTAACCTGTTTCATTTCATTGTACGTTTAATGTGTATTCAACACAAGTTTTATTTCCTCACAAGTTTATACTCATCTTTTACATTTTACAAAAAATTTTAACAATTTTTACCCACCAAACAAAAAGGTGTTTTAAAAAGTGATACTATTAGTGAAGTGGTCATATACAAACATAAAGAGAACTTTAAATGGGCATGATCTGATCCACGGTGTTAAATATTATCAAATATCGTATCCATATGATAGCAAACATGAAGTTAGGGATACTGAGATTGTTTTTCGATCTGTTGGAATAAGCAATGCCACCCAAGAAATGATGGTCAGAAAATAACAATGAACCAATATGATAAAAGTTCCTTGAATGAAATCTCCTATCTAAAAAACATTTTAAAAAGACTTTTTTAAACAGAATGTGAAACGACTCCTGTTTTTCTGTCACTTCATTTTCATGTCATCCTTTGGGGCAACACACGTTTTTTGAAAAAGTAGGCTTAATATAAAGCGTCTTGACTTAATGGGGCTTATTTAGGTCCCGTTCTAATTTAGCGTAATAAGATACATTGGACTTTAATCATTTTTAACAATGAAGTTCATGTCTCCTTTATACTTACCATGTATGTTGTTTACACTATCATAGGCCTTGCCCCTACAGCTGTTTATATCTATCTTATTCGATTTCAAAAAAGCTAAGAGAATCTGTGCTCGGTCTTTAATACTGGTTTTCTCAGAGAAAATAATCTTTAGAAACCTCATCTTTGAGCCTTGGTCTATAAAAATCTCAACCATATAAGCAGTAAGAGAGTGCAAGCCTCGGCCAAGAAACTACAAAATTTGGTAAATACTGTAGTTTTGCAGTTAATGGTGACAAAGACATCATTGAGGAAATTTATGAAAAACAAAATCCAAACAATGACCATGTGTAAAATTCTATTCCTTTCAGAAGTTTCCTTTGCTTTTGGTGGTTCAGTAAATTTCAGACTCTATATTGGCAAACATTGGATACATGTAATTTTATTTATTCTATGAATCAATCTTAAAAATGCTTGTTTATTTACTTTTCATCATTTTCAAGAGAAATTAAAACCTTCTTGGCAGAGGTAATACTATTTATTAATTGAAAGGGTATTCTTTTACATTTTTGCAGTGAAAATGATTAATGATATCGAGAGCTGTTTACCCTGATGATGAGAGAGCTATCTCTCAAAACGTAGCTCAGTGGAAAGTGTAGAATGAATGAGACGATAAAGCATTTTTATCTATGGCTTTCACGTAGTCAGTATTATTAAAACATATATCAGAAAAATCTCTAGGCTAGCAAATTTTTCAGTAATTATTTGACATATAACCTTGACTTTTGCAAAGTACCAAAATGTAATTTGAATTCTTTACAAAAAGACATTATGGCAGCTGCATTTTATCTTGCAAAGATTATATTAAATTTATAGGTGACAATAATCTAGGCTTTTTTGAGTGGCTTGGAAATATAAGCTGGAGTCAAAACGGGTTTTTTTAAACAGGTGTAAGACTTACAGTCTACACACTTCACAAAACATTTGACTGTTCTACTACAATATGTAAAAATGTCTGGCGCCCATAATGTAGCGATTTATTGTTTTGTTATTCCAAGTCTTTTTTTTAGCTTGTAAAGAAATAAGATCTTCAAATTTTGTTTCTTATGTGTTCTTATATTTGTGTATATTTCATTGGGCTTTATGTCTTTCAGTTTATGTTATTATAATAATTTATTTTTGTAATTGTTTTGATTATCACCTGAAAGTAAATTGTCTTCATTCTGACTTAGAAAATTTATTTTCCCAAAATCAGCTTTAAAATGACTTAAACTAGGTTTTCAAATTACATGTTGCGTGAAAAGGTAGTAGAGAGAATATGTAAACACAAAAATAAATAGGGAGAGATTCAAAGTTATTTGTTAGTTATAAGTCTTTTGTTCTTTGTTATTTAATATAATAATACAAAATAATATAAAAAATAATATATAAAATAATATAAATCTGTATATTTTTATTATTATGTAGATTGTATATATAGGGACATCTCCAGCTCCCTCTGACAACGAAACCAAGACCATTTAAGTTTGACGAAACTGTTGTTACTGACAGGAGAATAGGGGCTAGAGTCGGCAAGGATAGTCTGGTCACTGTAGCAATAAAGGCTCGTAGAATAAACCTTTAAAATTCCAAAGTCGCAATCCAAAAGAAAAGGGCTGTATATATCTACATATCTCTATATATCTTCTCTCTATATATTTATGTAATCTTGTGTATTGGTACCAAAATGTGCTCAATGCATATAGCAGAGCAATATACATAAGGTAAAACACGAAAAATAAGAACTATGATTGCAACTAATAGTTCTTATTTTTCGTATTTTACCTTATGTATCTTATATATATATATATATATATATATATATATATATATATATATATTCGACACAGGAAATATGCCAAACCAACACTGACAAACTCCT
>RDPX01000172.1:570396-582300 GCA_003991215.1 Morbakka virulenta
CTCTCTCTCTCTCTCTCTCTCTCTCTCTCTCTCTATATATATATATATATATATATATATATATAGGACCTGAAGATTGTGAAAGACATGAAATTCTGAGTACTGTAAAGTTAGAGTTTTTCTTACTTGTACATCTGATTATATGATAGCTCCTACGTTTTAATGTGATAGAGCACTGTTGCTGATGACATTTCATATTCCTTTGTTAATATATATATATATATGTATGTATGTATATATATATATATGTATGTATGTATATATATATATATATATATATATTCATGATTAAAGTTTTCATTTCCGTTTATTGAATTGGAACTAAGCATCTCATTAAGAAAATAAGACTTTCTCAAAGCCATGTAAGATCAGAACAATCGTAATTTACTGCTTATCTTACAATCTTATATTGCATTAGCGAAAGAGGAAGAACAAAAAAAAAAGATGAGGAAGATGAGTCAAAAAAGACATAAGAAAAGAAAGGTTTCTAATAAGACATTTAATATAAGAGAAATAATCAAAAGAAACTTGGGAATAAAAGAAGAAAAAGAAGAAAGAAGGTAAGGAATATTCCTTCTTTTTTTGACTTCTAATTTGACTTTAAAATGAATTTTTTACAGGATGTAATACAGGATACAACTGACACAACATTAAGAGAAAGTTATTTTCAAGAACATTGAAACTAGAAAATGTCAGTATTTTGAAAAAGGATATTACATTAACCAAAACGTTTGCAAATATGCAAAGCAGCTCTTCCTTGAGGTGTTTCTTTTCACTAACAAAATACTGATCACTATACATTTACCATTATTGTAAACATACCTCTAACGGCAAGTAATGCTTTTTTCCTTTCCTTCTCGGTTTGCCTTCCAGCATAACCAAGCTGTCTACCAACAGAAAAACAAAAAGAGCAGTTGAGAGGACGAGTAGCAGTGATGTTCTCATTGCCTATAGTATTTGTACAGTTTTACCTGTGTAATAGTTGGATAAAAGGTACCTTCTTTTGCCACAGATGTGCCTCTGGATTTTGTAAGACTTCTTTCTAGTTAATAGGAAATTAGATTATTTATATGCTTTTTTTGTATGCATTTAGGGATGTAGCAAACGATATCTCATCTTAGGCTGTCATTAAACTAACTATCTTTTGATATTGTGCATATGTGACAACAAATTGGGCCTTTTTTGAAGAAGCATAATTAGTCTATTGATCACAGGAAGTGAAAAGGGTACAATTGGAGGATATTGTTTCCTTCAAAAATCCTTTTTGGAGAGAAAAAACGCCCTCTGAGTCGGTTGTACAACACACCGCTCTGGTAATTAAGAGTCTAAATTGTACTGTGGCATCAAAAATTAGATGATTAAGCTTCAGTAAAAAAGAAGCGTCTTTGGTTTTTACGAACAAGATATTGTAACCTCTTTCCATGTCTGCTTTTGTCTAAAAGTTAGACTGAAGTTAATAATTTAAGTCATTTTTACTTTCTATCAGATCTCCATGGTATTAGAGCTCCATGATAAGATTTTACTTTATTTCGTAATTACTTGAGCTCCATGAGGTTAGAGGTTATGGATTTTGACCACTATCTTAATTGTGTCTGTCGTAGTATCTGGTGATGTTTGATCTCTACAAAAAATGAAAATATTGAGGATTTCAGTCTCCCTTCCTGTGTGTATTAACTATTATTACGGGTTTTTTTAATAAGAATGCAACCAAGGAGGAAATGTTGTCTGCATTTAATTTATTGATTTTCTGCTGAATTTATAATTTTCGGTTGCTTATCTAAAATTCCTTAAAAGGCTAGAGACCAAAAACTGAGACTAGTCTGCCTTTTTCACATCGCTGCCAACCAGTGACTTTGTTCTGTAGAAAAGATTTGTCTATGTAAACGTAAATATGCATTTTTTAAAGACGTATAAGCCACGATATTCTTTACGAGCCTGATATCATTAAACCAGTTTAAAAATATTCACTGTTAATTCTAATTTGATGTGTGATAGTGTACTATAGAATGCTTTTATAAAAGGACGATGTTTGAAACATAATTTTTATCTATTTAAATGTTCATAACGTTAGATTCCATTGCTAATTAGTCACAGACTTACAAGCATTGCAGTAAACTCTAATAATAAAAGGCATAGGCTAGTCTCGAATGATAACACTGGTCAACAACTATTTTGCTATGGGAGTGACAATAGTTTCTTTCTGACCATGTTGGACCTGCAAAGCTCAAAAATAACATCTATTTTAATTTAAATTATCTATTTCAATTTAGAAAAGCAGAATTTTCCAAATATTTTCAATTTTTATTCATTTTCTTATCTATTTTAACCAAATTTAAAGCAAAATAATCTCTTTGAAATTGACTGAAATCATCACAAATGAAACAAAGGGAAAAGAGAAAGGACGAGAGATGTTTTTAGCTTAATATAGAGTTACAAAAAACACAGAAGTAAAAATACATACCTAATTGAACTAAATATATAAAACTCCTGATCAAATGATGTCCTCTTTTTTTATTTCATTTGTCAACATTTGTTTCACGCTAAAGAATCCAAAAGTAATTTGCAAGCCTGTGAATGTGCCATTTTCCCTAATAACAAAGAAAGCAAAAATATATTATATATTATATATACCTTGTCAGTTAAATGAAAAGTTAACGGTGTTGATGTTCCAACAAACAATCCAGTTTTGTTCCACATAACACAACTTAATTGGGTCCTTTTTGATTCTCTCGTATCGTTCTCTGGAAACTGTCCAGTTGAAATGAAAACAAACTATAATTATTGTAAAGTACTAAGCATATTATAAATTCTCTAAGAGCTGTGTATAGACAAGCACCAATGATGTCCATCATATAGAGTCTCACTCATTTTCATGAGTGTCCCAGGAAATTCAAAATATCACTTTAAGGTTTACTGCAAATTGTATTTACTTAGTTTTGCTCCTAATATCTTCAAAGATTATTTGAACTAGTTATGATTTTTGTTTGTGAAAATGTTCTGAAAAATGTCTCATTAGCTTTAGTGTGAAGATCTTGCTTCTTGAGTTACAGTATCATCATTATCACTAGCACTTATTTCATTGTCTGTTCTTCTTCACTTTTTGTTCTACTTCACTTTCTGTTCTTCTTTACTTTCTGTTCTTCTCACTTTCTTTCTTCTTCACTTTGTTTCTTCTTCACTTTCTGTTTTTCTATGTTTCTATTCTTTTTCACTTTTGCTAATAGAACCACCAATGAAATTGAAGCCTCCAGTAGATTTGAAAAAGTTGTAAACGTGGACACTTGTGTCAATGTGGTGTTGATTTACTGTACAAGGGAGCTAAAGATTCATCATTTTCTCGGACTTTCTTGTTGTACTTTGTGACATTTCAAAACATTCAGAAAAAAAAAATCATCAAAGTTCTTGTTAGGAATTTTACAAATAATACTTATTCTAAAGAAAACGTTTTTCCATTTACTTTTAGTTTATTCCACGAGACTACCTCTTACGGTTGGCACTTACCAGATAGGAAGGTCATGACATGTCTTGATCAACAAAGGTGAATACTAAAGTAAGAAATATGTGGCTTTTTGACAAAGATTTCAATGTTAATTGTAGGTCGACCTAATACATACTCTGGATAAAAAAAACCCAAAAAATCAAGGATCTTTTTTGCAAACCTGCCTAAATTTGTAGTAAATATTTTAACGCTCTGCTAAAACTGTAACATAAACAAAGCGTTAAAATAAATATTAAAATATAAAATAAAAATGAAATATTTGATAAATAAAATATAATATAAATATAAAATATAAATAAATAAATATAAATATAAATTTAAAATATTCATATTTCATAGAAATGATGACACAGTTTCTTTATACTAACATGCTTTTGATTGAATCACTTTAACCTACTTATTTATTTTTTTAAATTGTTAATGCAGTAAGATTTACCAATTTTGAAAGAAGATAGTACAAGTTTGCAGCAGTGGCACTGACATCTGAGACTGTCTGTAAACATTGCATTAACATAGTATTGTATTTCACATGTTGTTGGGGGTTTTTTTGGAAGTTGGCTTTACAGCCCCACATTATTGACAAGCTCTTGTATCCTCCGACTTTAATCTCTTAGTTTGCATCTCAAATAGCAATTAATTTTAATGCCTAATGGATTGTTACCAAAGGATAATTACAAAGGATGAAGAATTCCTGGCCAACTTTTAATCCCATCAAGCATAAACTGATAGTCATCCATAATTGTTTTGCATGAAAACCTTTTCCTTTTAAGATATAGCAACTATGCAGCAGATCAGGAAAAAGTAACAATGTTGGTGCTTATAATGTACAGGAAAACGTCGCCCCAAGCCTTGAAATTCCTGAAAGGCTTTAAGGGCCATTAAAAACAAGCTCCCTTTAAAGGATAGAAATAAGACTTCGTGTAGGTGAGGCGGACCCCCCTCGGTCGTTATCCAGAGTCTGCCAATAACAATAACAGCAAGATTAAGTGGAGTCCAGAGGACAACAGAATGTTATGGTAGTGCTATTTGGAGAGTGATCCTTCTGTAAGAGGGTATATGAAAAGAATGCACAGCCTTTGGTTGGAACTTGGGAGCCGAATTGTAACTGATAAGCGCTTGAGATCATAGAACCAAGCCATAGTCAGCATAGGTAAGTTCTCTGAGCTAGAGAAAGGTGAAATCGAGGCAAGAGTTAAGTTATACAACAACAGGAAAACATCCATATAAGAGTGCAAGATGTGAAAGATGCCATAAGGAAGATGGATAACTGGAAGTCTCCGGGACCCGATGATGCCCAGGGCTTCTGGTTTAAGAAGTTCTGCAGACTGCATCAACAAATTTCTGACCATCTTTGATCGTGTGTAAGTAAAGGAGATGTACCACAGTGGTTGACTGAGGGTCGAACGGTTTTGGTTGAAAAAGATGTCAGCAAACGGACTGTGGCCAGCAACCATAGACCAATAGCTTGTCTTCCACATGTAAAAATTGATGACATCCATTTTTGCTGACAAGCACTACACCTTAAAAACCAAAGCCTTCTTCAAGATGAACAGAAAGGATACAGGAAACAGTCACTGGGAACGAAAGATCAACTGTTGATAGATAAGATGATTTTAAAGCACTGTAGAAAGAAGCAGAGGAACCTAGCTATGGCATGGATGGACTACAAGCAGGCCTATGACAAAGTCACTCATTCTTGGCTCCTTGAGACGGGGTTGACAGTGGTTGCTTAAAATATTTCGAAACTGCTCTGTAATACAATGAAACATTGGTCCACCAAAGTGTCTTCCAATTGACAGGAGTTGGGCAAGGTAACAATCAAGAGAGGAATTTTTCAGGGTGACTCGCTTTCGCCTCTCCTATTTGTCATCATACTGATCTCCTTGTCCATCATACTGAGAAACAGTGAATATCGCTACTGTTTTGGCGACGAGGAAGTGGAGAATGAGAGTTGCCGTAGAGTTAACCACTTGTTGTTTATGGGTGCCCTGAAGCTTTATGCAAGGTCTGAGTCTGAACTGAACACACTCGTCCACACAGTGCGAATTTTCTCTGATGACATTGGGATGTCGGTTGATCTAGACAAGTATTTTGGTTCTCGAAAGGGGCAATGTAAAGAAGATTGACGGAATTGGACTTCCAAACGGGGAAACTATTAAGGTAGTGGATGAGGAAGGGGACAAGTACCTAGGAGTATATCAGTTGGTGGGAACACCGCATGAGAAAATGAAGGACCTCATACGCACAGAATACTACAGGAGGGTGAAGTTACTGACCAGATCCAAACTGTATGCAGAAAACTTAATTTGTGCCATAAATGTATGGGCAATCTGAGTACAGTAGAGGTATTCTGAAATAGGGAAAGAAAGAACTGGAGAAGATGGATACAAGGACGCGAAAGATCCTTACGATGAATTGGGCTTTACATTAAGAGGTTGTACCTGATGCAAGCTGAAGGTGAAAGAGGAATGTTGAGTGTGAAGGATGTAGTGACTTGTGAACGCAACAGCTTGGCTGAGTATCTTGAAGGAAGTGGAAAGGCAGGGTATTGTGAAAGGGGAAGAAGGGTCTGAGCAGTACAAATGAAGAGTAGAAAAGGAGAGACGCGAACTGTTTCGTGATGCACCCTTTCACGGAAAATTCCTTAGAGGAGTTGAGGGGATTGCCCATCCAAAGTCGATCAATTGGATAAAAAGCGGGTATCTAAAGAGGGGAACAGAAGGCCTCATCTTTGGAGCACAGGAACAAGCTCTGCCAACAGTGAAAGCCAAAAGGTATCATGAACAAATCTTTCCTCTATGCCGCCTGTGTAGATTGAAAGATGAAGATTCTATGCATATTGCAGGTGTGTGCAAATTACTGGCCAAAGGCTAGTATATTGCCAGACATGATCAAATTGCACACAAATTGCATTGGGAGTTGTGCCGAAGGTTTGGAGTGGAAGTAGAAGATAACCGGTTCAAGTACACCCCAGAGAATGTGATGCCAGTGCGCAATGGCAATGTTGTACTGTACTTGAACACAGTTTTGTCAACGGATCGCCGAATCAAGCATAACAGGCCAGACGTCTCCATCCACGGTAAGTGTGAGAGAACCTACACGCTCATTGATGTTGCAGCGCCAATGGATGTTGTGATCAAAGAGAGGGAAAAGCGAGAGTGGTATTCAACTCTGCAAGAGGAGCTTGAGCGCATGTACCGAGCCAAAGTGACCAATATGCCGGTGATAGTTGGAGCCATAGGAACATTACCACCTGGACTATTCGAAGCATTCGAAACATTGCAGATCCCTAACATCGCTTCAAGTGCTCAGATTTCAGCACATTTGAACAACGCAGCAATCTTGTGCCGTGTTCTTCACCTCTGAGGTCCTAATCCGGACGTGAGACGCAGACATACTTATCCTAGGTTACCTAGTGACGCAGTAGCGTTAAACCCCCCCCCCCCCCACCAAAAAAACAAAAAAAAAAACNAAGGTAGTGGATGAGGAAGGGGACAAGTACCTAGGAGTATATCAGTTGGTGGGAACACCGCATGAGAAAATGAAGGACCTCATACGCACAGAATACTACAGGAGGGTGAAGTTACTGACCAGATCCAAACTGTATGCAGAAAACTTAATTTGTGCCATAAATGTATGGGCAATCTGAGTACAGTAGAGGTATTCTGAAATAGGGAAAGAAAGAACTGGAGAAGATGGATACAAGGACGCGAAAGATCCTTACGATGAATTGGGCTTTACATTAAGAGGTTGTACCTGATGCAAGCTGAAGGTGAAAGAGGAATGTTGAGTGTGAAGGATGTAGTGACTTGTGAACGCAACAGCTTGGCTGAGTATCTTGAAGGAAGTGGAAAGGCAGGGTATTGTGAAAGGGGAAGAAGGGTCTGAGCAGTACAAATGAAGAGTAGAAAAGGAGAGACGCGAACTGTTTCGTGATGCACCCTTTCACGGAAAATTCCTTAGAGGAGTTGAGGGGATTGCCCATCCAAAGTCGATCAATTGGATAAAAAGCGGGTATCTAAAGAGGGGAACAGAAGGCCTCATCTTTGGAGCACAGGAACAAGCTCTGCCAACAGTGAAAGCCAAAAGGTATCATGAACAAATCTTTCCTCTATGCCGCCTGTGTAGATTGAAAGATGAAGATTCTATGCATATTGCAGGTGTGTGCAAATTACTGGCCAAAGGCTAGTATATTGCCAGACATGATCAAATTGCACACAAATTGCATTGGGAGTTGTGCCGAAGGTTTGGAGTGGAAGTAGAAGATAACCGGTTCAAGTACACCCCAGAGAATGTGATGCCAGTGCGCAATGGCAATGTTGTACTGTACTTGAACACAGTTTTGTCAACGGATCGCCGAATCAAGCATAACAGGCCAGACGTCTCCATCCACGGTAAGTGTGAGAGAACCTACACGCTCATTGATGTTGCAGCGCCAATGGATGTTGTGATCAAAGAGAGGGAAAAGCGAGAGTGGTATTCAACTCTGCAAGAGGAGCTTGAGCGCATGTACCGAGCCAAAGTGACCAATATGCCGGTGATAGTTGGAGCCATAGGAACATTACCACCTGGACTATTCGAAGCATTCGAAACATTGCAGATCCCTAACATCGCTTCAAGTGCTCAGATTTCAGCACATTTGAACAACGCAGCAATCTTGTGCCGTGTTCTTCACCTCTGAGGTCCTAATCCGGACGTGAGACGCAGACATACTTATCCTAGGTTACCTAGTGACGCAGTAGCGTTAAACCCCCCCCCCCCCCAAAAAAAAAGACAGAAAACCTACTTGGTAATAGTATACGAAGGACTAAAATAGTAATTTTATTTTGGGATCCAACTCCCCGATTTGATTGCAGTAATATACAAAATTACTTGGATTCATTAAAAATCTAATATGTCTTGTTACCAAGAAAAGAGTGGTTCTTTGATTTGAAGTTGGCAAATCAATATTATACATCAGGATCAATAAATTGAAACAATTCAATAAAGACCATTTAAGATTGCTTAAAAGCTGCCAATTTTAATGAACCGTTTGCTAGTTGGTCATTAATGCATTATATCCTGAACTTACAAAATTGAAGTACGGATTATAGATATTGCTCCATTAAAAATATAATTACCAATATTTAATATAATATAATGAAGATAATCAAATTAAATGAAGAAAGCCTCCCTCGTGTTTCTAACAAGCACTTGAAAAATCAATGTATTATCCAAATGGAGGTGTGGTCACGATAAGCAATAGGTGTCTGCTCTTTTTCAGTACAATAGTTTTGATGGACTTTTCGTCAGTCACAAAAATATTGTTTAGCCAAAATACGTGTTCAAATTTTTATTGAATCCTTTGTATATTAATATCAAGTTCAAAGCCAACGACAAATGTCTCTGCAGTCAGGAAATCGGTTTTTTATAAAAAAAAATTATAGTTAATATGTAATGGTAAAGTATTGTAATTAAACTAATGCTCTTTAGTTAGGAGAATAGCAAGAATAATGTTGCCAGCCAGTCCTACCTACTAAGGAGAGTTTTCATAGATACCTCTCCTTTTGTTATCTAGATGATTGAAGAAGTATCTCTTCCAATGTAGCTCAGAATAAATTTATCAGAATTAAAATGATAAAGCTCCAATACTTAAATGCTCCGACCAATCCATATAAAGGCAAGAAGTTTTAGTCTCAATTCTCTTGAAGTAACTTATTGCCTTTGCAATGACAACTGATGCAGGCTGTCTTTTTTGTGGCACATTCAGTGATAAACTCTTATTCCTTTTTTGAGACTTTGAGAGAACGAAATATTTCCATTGCAAATTGATAAAGAGCAAAGCAAATGCCATTAACAATCTACTTTGAACTGTAACCTATGACATCATGTTTGTGTAGATTTGTTCAACTTTCAATAATCTAAGTTACTAGATTGTTTAAAGATGATACTCTGATTGGTAAACAAAATAATTATGGGTACATTCTTATATCAGACAAATTGAATCAACTTCTATGAGATAATAACAATAATGATGATGATGATGATGATGATGATAATTTGTTACAAAAATATGAAATACCAAAATGCTAGAAATAAAAATAAAGATTTTTGTATGGTATAAGATAATTAATAATTAATTCTTGGTAATTTTTACCCTCTTTAACTTACTTTATTCCCAAACTTTCTATTCTTTAGTAAAACGTTACATAGTCTTCTAAAATTCAAATATGTCCTTCTAAAGATAACTTTGCCATTGGAACTTTTATTATTGAAACAATAAATTGCTAATGATCTCTTTTACTGTTATGTTAGATTGCACTTACCTCTTCACCCAATTGTTCCACATTCAACTCTTTACTTTTATAATTAACTATTTATCAATGTAAGCTAATTAAATTAGCACAGTGAAGGTGTGGGAAAGCAAAGAAATCACTACAAGCCCCTATTTAAAAATACTTTGATTACCTTAATTACCTGCCTTGCTTTGTAAGCTTT
Source organism: Morbakka virulenta (assembly GCA_003991215.1). Lineage (NCBI taxonomy): Eukaryota > Metazoa > Cnidaria > Cubozoa > Carybdeida > Carukiidae > Morbakka > Morbakka virulenta. The sequence continues at coordinate 580,373 of RDPX01000172.1, forward strand.
CTGGTTATGGTATTCGAGAAAGCATCTTTGGAACCTTTTAATCATTTCTCTCAGATCATAAAGTACATGTCACTTAAGATGTAATTAAATCTGATGGGTATTCCATTAAAGCTAATATCTCCTAAGATTCGATACTACTCCGACACTCTTCCTCATTTACTAGAATAATCTTTCTGGTAATTTGCTCCAGTTTAATAACATCTGTGCTGATGACATTATTCTGTACGGATCACAAGGTAACTCAGTAGGAATAGTAGGCCATGACTTGCGGAAGCTTAATAACAGATCTTTCGGGTGTCAGAAAATGGAGAAGAAAGTGCCTGTCATTTAATGAAATGCCGACTCTGTATTTCCCTTCAACACACGTGGAATATCATTCTGATGCTAACACTAGTGAGGTTGCTTTCCCACTTCTTCATTAATGGGGATGATCTGATGGTCATTTTCTTCCGATCTTCCTTGGAGTTCTTACATTCAATCTATTTGCTAGTCTGCTTTTATTAAGGCTGGTTCTTTATATCGTGCTGGAGATTAACTTTCACCTGAGAAAATCTTGTATATCTATAAATTTACCCTCTGCTCTTGCATAATGTATTGTTGCCGTATCTTTACACGTGTTCCTTTATTATATTAGGAGTGGGCTATACGGGGGGCAATTTTAAAAATGTTTCTGGATGCATGTGGCTACTTGTTCTTTTGATAGTTTGAAACATGTTGATCAATAAAAAGCACAATTTTGAACAATTTTTTACAATTTGGAGGTTTGCCGGGCAAAATTGTGAGCTGTGCTGGAAAATCTTGAAAATTCAGCAAAAGGAAGCAAGACAAAGTAATTGATATCTTTTGGACCCTATTCGGCCCATGTGAGTTGGGTATTCTAAACTTGTCACCATAGTGGTTCACAAAACAACATATGTGAAATCAATTTGTCAAAAAAACCCAATCAAAATACCATAAAAAGCCAGGTATTTTTAAAATCTCCTAAAATCTCACAAAATTAAATAATTTTTGGGCAAAAAAGAAATCATACACATTGTCAACAGCAAATGAAAAACATGTCAACTAACCATGAGTTGATGCTCATGAGTGCAACGCATTAAAAAATTTGCAAATGTCTTTGCTATTGTCCAGTGTGAACATGGGAGCTCGCCGTGAAAGGTCCCATTGACCATAAATTTTACATGGCAAAATTTGTTCTGAACGGACATCTTGAATATCGTCAATGACTGGTCTCTTCCGTTTTTCATTGCAGCCTTTTGTAACTCTCTCAAGGTGATCTATGCGATGTGTTCCATCTTCATTGCTATCCATGAACAGGCCAATGTACCATTTCCGACCAACATCTTCATCCCATGCCACAGCTAATAGCTCATGAAAGTTGAATTGAGATTTTCCACCATGAATTTCGTTACCACCTTGCAGCAGATCCAATATTTCTTCTTCGCTTTTGAAGGTGGCAGTCGGATCTTCTTCATGTAATTCATCAACAGCTAATAGAACCACAAGATTTGAATACATCTGCTCATATGTCATGGAGTTTAGTCGATAAAGTTCAGGATGGTCAAGATAATCCTTTTTGTGTGTCAATCGTTGGTATTGTAGCTCTTGTCTCAGAATTTTTTTTTCCAGAGGATTGATCATTCAGTTTCATCACTGCAGAAAGTTCTTCTATCGATGTTACGGGGCCACTTGGACACACCAGTTGGAGTCTGTAACACTCCAACGCTAGTCCTTTAGCAGCTTCAACGCAAATACACCTGATCAAATGAAAGTCAAGTTCACTGCTTGGCACTTGTGCATCCATATTTACATGAGTCCAGGGGACATGACATTGGGCAAGTGAATCAGAACAGAGCTTCCCTTGTTTCAGGTCATTGTGCAAGCTTGGAAGAATTTCCACCAAGTGACTCTGATCTGCCCTCTCAACA
>RDPX01000172.1:605247-620186 GCA_003991215.1 Morbakka virulenta
GCTGAGTTGAATATATTGGCAAGTGGAGCCGCAATGATTTCTTTACCATACTTAAATAGCTCGTTGTTCATGTCATTGGGACCGGCTGCTCCACCATTCTGGAGGTATTTGATGGCAATATCTATTTCCGCTACAGTGATCGGTTTATTGAGAGGTCTTGGATTCCGTCAAATGGTTCTAGTGGGGTGTCAGTATCATCAGTGAATTGTCGTTGAAACCATTTTTCTATGATTTTTGCTTTGTTAGTATCTGAGCCCATGAAGTTGCCTTCTTCATTCTGGACGATGATGGAAGTATCTTTGCGGCTTTGAACATTCTACGGCTGTCATCAGTAGATGCGATTTCAGCTGCCAGGCTGTCTGCGTCTTCTATGGCAATGTTTTTGAGTCGTTTGTTGATTTGGTGCAAGATATCGTTTCTTGCGGAGCGCAGTGGTATCTCTACTAACACCATTTTGGTAAATTTTTAGGCGGAGCGATTTTTGTTGTTCCGATAATTCAACAACAGTCGGATCGAGTGTTTTAGATTTTTTGCTGTATTTGAAAGTGCCAGCTGCTTCTTTTGCAGACGTTTTTATACATGTGAGCAGATTCAAGAGAGCCTTGTTGGGATTGGGATCTGTAGTTTGTTGATCCAAATTAGTTTGCAAGAGCCTTTGGTATTTGTATTTGATATCGGTGTTTCTGCATATAATTTCTATGTTGATTTTTTCATTAGCGGATTTCTTTGGTGGTTGCTTATGGACCAGATGAACTTGATTGATTCTAATCCTGGAAACTACTAGTTTGTGATCCGAATTGGTATTTGTACCTCCGTATGATCGAGAATTTTGTATGATTGCGGTTGCTGACTTTTGGCATAAGATATAACAAATTTGATTGAAGAACGGTTTAGTGGCTTAGAGCCTGTCTCCCGGTTTTTAACAGCGGTGTGGCATATCCATGTGGTTCTGTGCCTGCTGGGATGTTTAAAGGCTGTGTTGGTTGCAAATAGCTCATTGTTTGTGAGAAAATTTACGAGAGCTTCTCCATTGGTGTTACGTTTGCCTTTACTGTATGATCCTATACAGGATTGTAATACAGCAGTGATATCATTCAATGCTAGCTTTCTTAGCTTGAAATTGAAATTACCACAAACGAATAGTTTCCATTTCGATGGTATCTTGATGGCTGATGTTAATTCCAAGTAGAATTTTTCGAGCATAGCCGGTGATACTGATGCACGTTCGCTAGTTGGACCGTACGCGTTTACTACTCCTGTTTTGAGAAAAGTGCCTCTCTGAGTGGGTATGCTAATATCCAGAAAACATACTCTGTCGCTTATGTATTTGTATTCATACTCACAGCTCGATAGTCTAGGGCCTATTACAAAGCCCATACTGCGAAAAGTGGTTTCTTTTTGTTCCAAAAGGATGATTTTAAATCCTGCTGGTGTGGATGTTTCGAAATGTTCTTTTGTTTTTTATTCTTGTATGCAGAGGATGTCAATGTTGTATTGATTGCAATCTTTAACTAGTGACTCTTGTTTAGCGTAAGCGGTGAGGCCTCGAACATTCCATATGTCGATACCAAATTCCCATTGTTTTGGTTGTTTTCTTGGATGGTGAGCTGTAGATTTCGTTTCACGAAGGGTAGATACTTTTCCAGTGGGCCGAGGGGTTATCCTTTTACAACCCATAGCAAATGCGATGATCAGTTCGCAATCCTGACAGCAATTGGTTTCACAGTGTAACTGCTACGCACAGGAGAAACCGCGAGAAGGTTGCCATCTTCCTCTCCACATGGAAGCATCCTGTTAAAGAACGTACAACAACACAACAAACAAATATAGTATGTATCGGTATAAATCTAGCTAACAAGTACGTGACAAATGTACAGGTACATAGAGAAAGGTGCTTTAACGTGTTTCATTATCTTTCCTGGGGTGTTTTTTATTCAGGGAGGAACCCTTTCCGGGAATACCTGTGCTTAGGGCTGCTCCTTGATAAAATAGCAGCAGTCGACCATAACGTGGGAGTCCCAACTTCCTTGGTACCGCTCCTTAATGTCCCTGAGGTCCTGGTGGAATCTCTTTCACTGCTCACCACTCACATTCCCTAAGTTTGGAGAAAACAGCTGTAAGTGACTGTGCAGAAAATTAAGCTTGATGCTCATGCTGCATTCAAGGTTCTTAAATGCTTTCAGTCTTTGAAAAATTATCTTGCAGTTACTGGCTTTAGTGCTTCCAATAAAGCCCTAAACTATATCCTTAAGTGAGCCCCAAGCTTTTCTGTTTCTTTAGCATTCATCGACTCCTGGAGATTGTCATTCCACATAAGTTGTCCAATCTGTATTTCCTCGACAACACCAGTTTTAATATTCTCGTGACTGATCGCAGAGAACGTTTATCTGATATACGAGAAACACGAGCTCGAGTCCTCTAAGATCTTCACAAATTGCTTTAATATTCACAGTTTGATGTGTGGAGTCACGAAGATGATCTTGCCATCCAAAAATAATGGTGGGGGGGGGGAGAGGGTTCCAATGTTTAGATCGCTTGGGTTCAAGCTCTTTCTTGTAAGCCAATTCTTCCTTAACCAAAGGTTTGCACGTTATCTACTGTCCCATGTACAAAGAAAGCAGGGGTGATTTTTTAACCTCTTTGCTGGTCAAAAAGAAAACTTACCATCTTAAGATCGACAAATATGATTCATTGATGACGGCGATAGCTTGGCAGCTCTACCACAGTCCTGATACTCTCATACATCTCTTTTAATTCAACCAAATTTCCAAGAGGAGCATCCCCAAATCGGTTTCGGTTGTGAAGAAGCATACATTTTAAGCTTTGTTTAGAGCTCTCAATGAATTTTCATCTCTCATCTGGATCATATTCGTCAGGATCTAAGGCTTCAAGAAGACCCTGGACATAGTTGCAGAAAACAAATCAACTCTCAGCGCTGAAAAACTGCAGGATCTCTGCCTCTTTTGTACGGAAGTGTGATATCCTAAAATCATACGCCAATAATTTTTTCTCTCCAGATCTTAAGGCTAGGAACCTGAATGCTTTTTTTGGAAAGAATTTGATCGTTACTAGACCATTGACATCCTCTTGGCTGAACTGCTCAGGATTGTCACAGTGGATTTCAAGTGCTAAGGCTTCAGGCTTGCAACTACTTGTTCAAAGTGATTCCTTCACTTTTGCAAACTCCCCAAAGATCGAGATAGTCACCTTGCCTGAATGACGCATTGGGCGGAAAGCAGATTTGAAGGATGAATACTGAATTTTGTGCTTACGTTTCTTACTGTACTCAGTTTTACTAGACAAAAAAACAATCTGTTGTTTGATTCTGAGGTTCTTTTCAAGTCATCGGCATAAAGTATTGAAACCTGTAGGAATTTAAAAATTTATATGGCTGTTGAACCATTATATGTCACGTCCGAAATAACATTGGTTTTGTGGAAATCTGAAAAACAACTACGATTGTTTACAAGGTGTGCAGTTCGATCCATGTTAACAAACATTTCTCTGTTTTGGTGTGTTGGAACAAGCTCTGGGGTGGCTTTGTACATGTATAAGAGCTTTCTCAGTGCACTGCATCAATAAATAAATAGAATAGTAGCTTTTTGTTTGCGCCTGAGCCAAGTTATTCCAACAAGATGTATAAAAAGGTATTCATCCGACTTGTGTATGAAATGCTGGACTTGTATCTTGCAAGAAATTGCAATTACGAGTGGTATTGCGAGGGGGGAAAATCTGGACGTATAGGAAAAAATGTGAAAGTATTTTTAGATTAAGCTACCCAAAATTACGAGGAATCAGCTGTAAAACTGAATCAAAACTTTGGAAAGTTAAATACAGTTTCCCATTGTAATTGACCGCCTAAATAAATGGGAAAGAGAATTACTGGATGAATCACATAACAATTTGCAGTGGTATTTACTTGTATGACTAATGATAGGCAGTTAATGCCAAAATAACTTTTTAAGCTAGGTAAATAGAGAGACAATATTTTTAAAAGGTGAATGTGGGAAAAATAGGTATCTAGGCAGCCAGATAGATAGTACATAGGAAGGCGAGTAAGTATGTAATAGATAAAAAGGTTTCTAAAAATCTTATGAGTTCTTTACTTTTTCCACTCAGTGGAAGCCATTGTTTTGGGTTAAACTTTACTGTAATGATAGCTAACGCGAGTGATACGTTAGAAGCTTATTGTATACTGATTCATAAAAGAAAAATGCATGGAGGCATTGATCCCCATATCCTAAATGAAGCTTTCTCATCTTCCTGTTTTGCATCCCTTTTCCTACAACATGCGTCATTGCTTCCCTCCTGCGCTGCAACCAATCCAGAACGTGAAAAGAAGAGAAAAAAGACAAATCACAAAAAATTGATTTTTTTGCTTTCCATATCAGCTTTAACAAGCACAGCCATCAATCCTTTTACCAATGAATTGACAAATAGTATATTAAANCATTAGACGAATAAAATATTATAAAATTATATTTTTTAAACAGTGAAATCAAAATTGTCCCAAAATTACGAGGAATCAGCTGTAAAACTGAATCAAAACTTTGGAAAGTTAAATACAGTTTCCCATTGTAATTGACCGCCTAAATAAATGGGAAAGAGAATTACTGGATGAATCACATAACAATTTGCAGTGGTATTTACTTGTATGACTAATGATAGACAGTTAATGCCAAAATAACTTTTTAAGCTAGGTAAATAGAGAGACAATAGTTTTAAAAGGTGAATGTGGGAAAAATAGGTATCTAGGCAGCCAGATAGATAGTACATAGGAAGGCGAGTAAGTATGTAATAGATAAAAAGGTTTCTAAAAATCTTATGAGTTCTTTACTTTTTCCACTCAGTGGAAGCCATTGTTTTGGGTTAAACTTTACTGTAATGATAGCTAACGCGAGTGATACGTTAGAAGCTTATTGTATACTGATTCATAAAAGAAAAATGCATGGAGGCATTGATCCCCATATCCTAAATGAAGCTTTCTCATCTTCCTGTTTTGCATCCCTTTTCCTACAACATGCGTCATTGCTTCCCTCCTGCGCTGCAACCAATCCAGAACGTGAAAAGAAGAGAAAAAAGACAAATCACAAAAAATTGATTTTTTTGCTTTCCATATCAGCTTTAACAAGCACAGCCATCAATCCTTTTACCAATGAATTGACAAATAGTATATTAAAGAAAACATTCATTGGCTTATTAATAGCGATTGGTCTATGTCAATTACAAATACTCTCGCTTCAAAGAAACCTTGACCTGATATACAAGAAACTACTACTATGTAATTATGCTCTCACTTTTAGGAACACTGACACAGATTATATTATTATATAACATAAATAAATAGTAAAAATCAATGAACAGGTTACATATAGCATTTCTACCAATTTGTTAAGCTGTAAACCAAATTTATAGTAAAATGTTACTAGATGATTAGAGTTAACAAGAAGTTCTTAGCACAACAAAATCCTATCTTCATGAAAACAGAGCTACAAAGACGAAGATACAGAGAAAAGAACAAGGGTGATTCTGATCACGTTGTACCACAAAATTATTAGCATCCTCATCTGTCATCTCACACACAATAACTGACTTCATTAATACACTATCATATTTTCTGGAATTGACAAAAAGACAACTTGGCAAGAACCAGATAAGAAAGTTTTACTGTGAAGGCCAATATTACCGAATATTTATAGAGATTAAAAGCTGTGATTAATTTTATATGAACAACTGGTTTTAATGCCTAATCGGTCACAAAAAAAATTGAAGTAAAGGTGGTCTAAACTATTTCTTTATGACGATTTTTAACCGAAACTGTCGTTTTTCGTTTATTTATGAATTTAATGTAAGCATATTAATAATCTGTTTAAATGAAGTCTATATCACAGTATATGAGGAAGTGTTGCCTTTCCTCGATCAGTCAAATAGTAGTAGTATGTGAGGATTCTTTAAGAACTGGGGACGTAAAAGTACATATGGAAGAGGTTGACTAGCTAGACTTGACCACCACGAGGAAAACAAAGGAAACTGCAAATAAAACGATATCATTGAAATGAGGTAAAAAGAACCATTTTTCTTTTTTGGGCTACATTGTTCCCCCACCCCTTCCAGTGTTTTTTGCTTTATATTTATACAATTTCCATTATTTCATTAGAAAAAACAAAAGTTTCTGGCAATACTTCTGTAACACGTGCTACCACAGTGTCGTTAGACTTTATAATATTATTATTATTATATTGTTTTCCTTAACCTTATTGTCTGGTTTAATGAAACGTTCTAACTTTTTATTCATTTTGTAAGTGTGTCCATAAGCATGATGGCCTTTTCACTTATGATTTCATATAAACTAAATACACCAATGTCATGTTTATTTTCCAGTCAAATTACGAACTTCCGTTTATTGGAAAGTTGTGTTAAACATTCGATTTTGAAATTGAACATTTAATTTTTACTTGAAAAGAGCACACTTTTACTTCTTGATATGTAAATGGCTGATGTTAATTTGATGATGCAGACTTTCAGCTGTGCAACCCAAAAAAAGGTAAGAAAAAAAAAGCAAACGTATGAATAAACGTGATCGTAAAGCATATTTCCTACAAATGGACGACAACAGTTTCACGAACACGAAAAACAAGCAAAAATAGTGAAGAAAATGTAGTTTCTTTCATAGACCAGAAAGACTAAAAGTGATTAATACCCAAACAGCTTTACCTTTAAGTATTCTAACAGGTGATTTAATAGCTTTTGTAGACAGAATAGGATGTATGTTCCTTCTCAAATGCACGTGGCACAAAAATATATATCAACAGTAAATGTAAATGATCTACCCAGATGTATCTTGCAAAGCTGTTAAGGTAACTCCAAGGCACGTTTCAACTAGGAGTCATAGCAAATATGGATCAAACACTGCCTCCCTTTGTCCTGGCTGATGGTCGCACATTCGATAATGACGGAGCTAAATAAGTATAGTGTAGAAGTGGTGCTTCATTTTTTCAAAAATGCCAATTTTCGGTGCAATAAAGTGTGTACAGAGACAGTGAATCACGAGTAAGACTAACATTGGTATTTCGAGGTTGAGGCAAAATAATTAAATTATGAAAGAGAAGTATATGAGATAACAAAGTAAATGTGTACTTTCAAAAGAACGCTTGATGGGATGAGGTGATTATGAAGAAATGAATAAGTGATGACTGTTGTAACATCTCCATCAACATCTATTGCAAAAAAACACATACTTTTCTTCAACATAGCACTAAGGCTCGCCAGACGTATGCAATTAAGTACTTTTGTTCTGAATAAACCCTTCAAGAATTTTTGGCGAGGAGGTTGGCGATGCTGAATCTCCATCTTCGCCGGTCCTACCCCTCGTGTCTCAGCTCTATTTACGTTAGCTGTGTTAATGTCTGTGCTAATCTATCTGTCCACTTTTGCCTTGGTCTGCCTCGAGCCATCTTCCCAGGAATCTTGCCGTCAAGGATGCCGCACTGTATTCCAGTATGCCGTACTATGTGGCCGAAATATGACAGCTCCGGCTTCATGATATTCATCAGTAGACACTTTCCTGTTCCCATCATGTCCAATATCTCTTCATTTCTTTTCATTTCTTTCCAGCTCACTCTCAACAGTCGTCGGTAACACCACATTTCCAAGGAGTGTAATCGTTTCTCCATAGCAGATGTTAGTGTCCAAACTTCACAGCAAAAAAGTAGTGTAGGTCAAACATAAGCTTTTATTAGTCTTAATCGCAGCGACAGATCAATTTTGCGACACGTCATGGTTTTACGGAAGCAGTTGAATAATGATTTTGCCATGGCTATACGAATTTTTATTTCTTCTTCACACTTACCATCCCTGGAAACTGTGAGACCTAAGAGCTTGAACCTGTCTACTTGCTCTACTTCTGTTCCATTTAAGATGACTTTGGTGGCTATTAGTATTAGTAATTTGTGCACCGTCATTACTTTTGTTTTCTCCGAGTTTATTTCCAAGCCAATGCTTTCGCTTTCTCTATCAATGTCGAGTAAGATGTCTCGCAGGTTTGCATCCGAGTTGGCGATAAGGATCGTGTCATCCGCATATCTTATGCAATTTTGTGTTTCCTCCCCCTGCTCTTATGCCTTCCTTGTCTTCTATACTTCTTGTTATTTTTTCGGTCTACAAGTTGTATAAGGTTGGTGACGGGACACATTCCTGGAGAACTTCTTTCTCTATAGCGACAAAGTCACTCCAGCTATCCCCCACTCTCACAAAAGCCTCCTGGTTCCAATATAGATTGATGATGATTCATAAATCCTTTCCATTAATTTGTATGCCTTCAATAAGCTGATTGTGTCTTACCCTATCGAATGCTTTTCTGTAGTGTATGAACTATAGGTACACTGTATCCTTCATCTCGATTGCTCGTTCTAGCAAATTTGTTACACAGGACACAGCTTCTCTTGTTCCTTTACCTTTTCGAAAACCGAATTGATCCTCAGAAAGTTCGAATTCCACTTTTTCCCTGATGCGTTCTTGAACAATTTATAGTATAACCATGGTGACCTGATTCATGATGCTGATGGTTCGAAAACCTGTACACTTTGTGGCTCCAGATTTTTTCGGCAGCATGATAAAAATGGACTGAGTCAGATTCTTCGTGATATAACGTAGTATATTTGCTGACAGATGAATGTCAACTCTTTAAGCCCAGCTTTTCCCATGTACCACAAATGTTCAGCCGATATTTTGTCCTTCCCTGCTGCCTTGTCGTAATGTAGCGTTTTTAACGCTGCAGCAACCTCATTCTCCATTATTTGGGGCCCACTAGTGTCATCCAAACATTCGGCTTGTCCTTCGTTCTTGCATTATTTGAATAAAGCTCCTCAATGTATTCCTCTCAACGGCATGCTACATCTTCAGTCTTGAATAGCATCTTCCCATCCTTGTTCTGGATGCAAAAACCTGCCTTCATATTCTTTTTTCTGATAGCTTCATGGAAAGCTCATGAACCTTTTTGCTATTATGCTGCCGATCTGCTTTCTCTATCTCTGTGCATTTGTTCTCGATCCATTTTTCTTTGGCTTTTGTGCATTCCCTCTTCACACGGTGATTTAGAGCTCTGTATTCACTTTTGCCTTTGACTTTACGCCGCTCTTCCATGAGCTTCAGAATTTCGTCATTCATCCTACCTTTTCTTTTCATTCGCTTCTTTTCTGGGAATACTTTCTCTGCAGTTGTGGTAACCACCCTTTTGAAACGATCCCAATAGGCTTTTATATCTGCTTCTGCTTCTCCTGTTTCTATTCTTTTGAGTTGTGTGAACTTATTTGACACCTCGACATTGAATTTTGACTGCAATTCTTCTCTTTGCATTTCCGCAAAATCCAGTAACCTTGGCTTGGCGGTTTGCTTGACAGGCCTTGAGCTTTACCTGCGGTTCGCTTTAACTTTACCTGCATCTTGCAGATTACAGACATATGGTCAGAATTCACATCTGCTCTTGGGAACGCTGTACAGCTTTTGACTGGGTTTCTCAACCTTTTCTTGATCACAATGTAAGCAATTTAGTTTTTTGTGGAGATCACCAGGGCTTCTCCAAGTGTAGAGTCTTCTCTTGTGCTGCTTGAAGTATGTATTTATGATTTCCAGGTCATTTGCTTCACAAAACTCGATCAATCTGCTTCCTCGATCGTTCCTTGTACCTAGACCCCAATTTTCGACCACATCATCGTGTTTGCCGGAACCAACTTTGGCATTCATGTCGCCCATGATCGTGAGCAAATCATCCAATTTCGTCTCCTTCATCACTCTGTCCAAATCTTCATAGAAGGTTACAGAACAATATGAAAAATATCTTGACGAAAATTAATACAATTGAGGGTTATGTGGGGAATATGTTATACAAGACAAAGATATGGTTACTCTCTCATTCAAAAACTGTAGAATCACAACTAACGTTGACAGGTGTGGAAATGATTGGTGAAGTATATAATGCCTTTACCTGAAGAATAATATCATCTGGAAAGCAAAGATGAATCGGACAACGATGGAACAGGCAAGAATGAAATAAATGGTGACTATGAAGGTGAGCATGAGCGTGGTGATATTGAACATTGATCATTTCTTTAGAACATGACATGTTGTCGTACTGTATTCTAGTCTGGTGATAACGGGATAAAATTACAGCTATCATCACAAATACTGTTTCTTGTATCAGTCCGTCGTCCATATAGAACTCCACCCATTCAAAAGGCCTTATTGTTAGGCATTATTACAAGCCCTGGGCTAATATTCAGAGTTTTACGGTATTAATTTATAAGCAACACATGATTCAGTAGAGGAATCGTAGCAAGGTAAATAATATGACAATAAACAAGAGTTTTGTATTTACTCCAACAATCAAACCCAGTGTGTGTAAGGTTTTTTTAACCATGAAAATTATGCTTGGCACCCGGATAAGAGTTACCCTGAGAGTAAAGCTACATTGGGTTCTGCTTCTCAAACACAATAACACCAGAACGTTTGTGTAACAACTAGATTTGACGTCCTTGAAACCCAGAAGCAATAAGAAGTTCTAAATTATGTTTTATAAAAATGGTGGAGTCAAAGTAGTTAAAATAAATAACAGGTCGAGTAACTAAAGCACAAAATTGTAAAACTGTGAGAGATAGAAAAGAAGAGAGTTGCAGAAGATAGTAAGATGCTAAAGTGCTATGAAAGGTAAAATGTCCAGTAACAAAAACCTTGCAATTGCTGATTATACCTATGCAGAGATTGAAAGTTGTAAACTTCGGGGTAAGTATGTAATTATAGTATATTAAAGATAAGATGTTGAACTAGAAATTATAGGCAACAAGAGTTCTATCGTGATCAGGAGAAACTGTTTTGGTAAATATGTGTTCTGTCTTTCGTCAATATGTCTTCCGTCCATAGTGCAACTTTATCAAGGGTAGAGCGTTCTTGTCTAAACCGGCTTGTTCTCTGGGGAAAACAGATTCGACAATGCTTTGAATAGCCTCAAAAATTAGTCTTTCGTAAAGTTTATAGGCTACGTACACAAGGCTGATCGGTCTGTCGCTTTTTTTTNATTATATACAAAGCCCGAGTATTCAAATGGAATGTAAATGAATTTAAAAATTTGGACAGGAAAGGAAGAAAATTAACAACAATTTATGACATGCTCTATTAAAAAAGTGCTGCTACCATGTGCTGCAAAAGATAAGATGTTGAACTAGAAATTATAGGCAACAAGAGTTCTATCGTGATCAGGAGAAACTGTTTTGGTAAATATGTGTTCTGTCTTTCGTCAATATGTCTTCCGTCAATAGTGCAACTTTATCAAGGGTAGAGCGTTCTTGTCTAAACCGGCTTGTTCTCTGGGGAAAACAGATTCGACAATGCTTTGAATAGCCTCAAAAATTAGTCTTTCGTAAAGTTTATAGGCTACGTACAAAAGGCTGATCGGTCTGTCGCTTTTTTTTGTGGCTTGTTTGGCTTGAGAACAGCCACAACTGTGGCACGTTTTCTCACTTTTAAAATCTTTATCAAGTTAATACAGTGGCTGAAGAGTGACTGAAGCCACTGCATGCAGTTTTTGTAGAGGTGGAGGAAGAATTCATGGTGTAAATTGTCAGGGCTGGGTGCTTTATCAGCTTTCAGAGTCTTTCCATCGAAGATTTCATCGATGGAAGACTCAATACACAAAATCTGGTCAATTGAAGGAGCATTCCGTACCATCTTTTGTTGGCGATTCACGTCTCTTGTAACTTTAAGATCAGGTTCATCGAATTTACCATTCTTTAAGAGGGAAGAGGCAACTTCATTTGCCCTGATGGTGTGCAGGTTAGGAGGACATTTGTCCTGGCTTTGAGTTTTTTAATGGTTGCCCAGGAGGGTTTCATGTCGATGTTCTCAAATTTTGACAGCCATGCTTTCTTACGCCTTGAGGTGAGATGATCTATTAATTTGTTTGCTGTTTCTTGCCTTTCTGCTGTCATTTTGGCCTGTTCATGATCCTTCACTATCTCATTACAACTGGCGTCCCATTTTGGGATGCAAGATTTGCTATACCCGCTGGGGATGGTGTTTTTAGGCAATTCTAAACGTTTGGTCTGAAATGCAGTGTAGTAGGTGTTGGTATTAATAGTATCTAGCGAGGGAAGATCGTCACATCAGATTCTGTTTTAAAACAATCACAGTCAGCTTTGTTAACATTCCAACGTAGGAGAGTTGCAGCTGGTGTGTAATCTGTAAGGCAGGATGGTATATGATGCGGCTAATGTTGCAAATTTGAAAATTTCCACCGATTTTGTGGGCAGGGTTCTCGTTTTAGGCTGTTTGTAATCGAACAACAGCTTAAGGTTCATAGTGGTTGCCCACTCATGGATGGTTTCACCGTCTTGGTTGTTTGTTTGGTGGCCACAGGACGTGTGACGGCAGTTAAAATTCCTGAATAACAGTGGTAGTGGTACAAATGATGCATCCGTAGGTTTGTAGATATTTCTTATTGTAATATCGTCGTTAATTCTAATAGTTAGACAGTGTGTCTCGCTGGCTTTGTTGATAATTGTACGATAATTTTATTATTAAGGATGATAAAATGTTTACAAGTTAGCTAACGCAAGAAAAAGGTGCACACAATATATACAGATAACACCTCCATTGAGAAAAAGAAGCAATGAAAATATCAATAAGAAATAATACTTCTCATGATTTCTGATTACTTCTAACCCAATAAAAAGGCTCCAAGAAATGCCTATCTTAGAAAAACTGGCAAAAATAATGTATAAATAAATAAATAAATAAATAAAAACAGGTTAAAAAAAAGAAAGCCAATAAATCATGCCGACGTGATTTCATACCGATTTAAGTTTGGATTTAAAATTATTGAATTTAGGGAACATCTACTTTGGTTAAGGAGAGGAAGATCAACAATGGAGCCAATACTAAGCTATATAATCTTGCAAGAAAAGTATGAAGAAAATTATAAAGATCTAATTTTGGTGTTTGTAGACCTAGAGAACCCCGATAACAAAATACTAAGGTAGTTGATATAGTTGGGAATTGAGAAAGGAAGGAATGCGAGAAGGTCATGTATAAATTGTCTATAATAAGTACAAGGATGTAAAGACAAGAAATAGAACAAGAGATTGGCATACTGAGTTTTTGAGGTACATATGGTGCTTTGTTAGGCTTTAGTCATGAGCCCATTGCTTTTTATACTCATCTTTAACCAGTTCCCAAAGGAGGTAGGAATCAAGCCACAGCAGGCCAAGCTATTTGCAGATGATGTGGTTGTAATTGAAGAAAGACTACGGTATCTGAGGTGGCAGTTGAATTACAGTAATGGAAATGAACCTAAGAAAGCAATGAGCTAATGAAAAGTTGGAAAAATACAGAATATCCCAGACCTTTCAGCTAGCATAAAATGGTCAAGGTTCTAGGTGAAGAGTTGGCAAATGCAAACCACTTTAAATACTTTGGTTGCATAAAAAATGCAACCAAAGTCTGCAATTAAAATAGCAGAATCAAGTTGACAAGACTTACCTGGAAGCATATATGTTTGAAAGGTATCAGTAGAACTTGAGTAAAGCCTACAAATAGGTAACTTGGTTGAAAATGTTATTTGGTAGAGAGTGCTAGGACCTGCCCAAAAAAAAGGGCAGATCTAACATGTGACTGATATTAGGATTAGGAAAATTAGGTTTAAAATTAGGGTTAAATGATATTATCAGGAACAATGTGGCACTTACCTAAATTGATGAATATTCGACAAAGAAACCACTTTCTTGTTACTGTTCCATTATACACATTGGTAAAGTCATCAACAAGATGCTCAGTGGATATGAAATTTCAATGAATCATACCAAGAGACATACCAAAAATGAGAAGGTTTGACACGGAACAACACTGACTCACATATGGTTAATGACAAAAAAGAGTGGCCTGGTATGGTGAGTAACTGCAGCACCTCTCTGTTAGAAGAAGGAAAAAAGTAACAAAAGGTAAACAACCTCCTCTTAACAAAGAAGACATTTTATCTGTATTAGAGATAAATAAGTAGGTAATGAAAAGGAAAATAAAAAAACCTGTTTAAAAACAAGCAAAAGTATCATATTTTATTTCCACATTCCATATTTTGAAAAATTAAGAAATTATTTAGAAGAAGGAAAAGCAGTGGTTTATAAAGAAATACAACATCTTCATTTTTTACAAATGTGAGCTGCCAAAATTTTAAAATTTAATACCAATCTTAACAACGTAAAAAAAACAAAACATAACAAAAGCTACATTCTAAAATTACAGATTATTATTATTATTATCTTATTTACATAGCTTTTGCTCTGGCTATTGTTATTGCTGTTTATCTCTGCAAGGCGAGTCATAACAAATGACCAAAGGCTAGCAGAGATTCTTTGACTTTACATTTCCAACACCTTCCTGAGTATCCTTGCAGTTCCTAGAAGAGTCGTTTCTTGCATTTCACCTATCTCGTATGGTATTCCAATCTTTTGCATCCTTGAATCAAACCCTCTGTAAATACTCGCTAAAGCACCTATAACCACAGGGACAACTTTTATCGACTTCAATCCCCACAGTCTTCCAATTTCTCTCTTTAGATCGTGGTACTTTTCTACCTTCTCCCTTTCTTTCTCTTCAACTCTTCCATCTGCTGGTACAGCAATATCTACAATGGTTCCAATCTTCTCTCTCTTGTCAATTACTATGATACCTGGTCTTCTAGCCTGTATTACGTTTTCACATTGGATATTGATATCCTACAGAACCTTTACATTATCGTTTTCTATTACACCTTCGGGTGAGTGTTCATACCACTTTTCATGGTGTTCTAATCCCCGCACTTTACATTTATCGCAATGGATTTTTCTTGCAACATTGTCATGCCGTCTTTCATATTCTCTTTGTGCGAGTTTATCACAACAACTCACAATATGATG